>JAVSCE010007788.1:0-22828 GCA_032199065.1 Smutsia gigantea
ACATGCAAGAGAATGAACCTGGATTACTGACTTAACCCCACACACAAAAGAAAACTTAAAATGGATCAAAGACCTGTACAGATGTCACAAAACCATAAAACTCTTAGAGGAACACAGAGGCAAAAATCTCTTGACTATAAACATGAGGAACTCTATCCTGAATGAATCTCCTTGGGAAACGGAATAAAAAGCAAAAATGAACAAATGGGACATCAGAGACAAAAGCTTCTGTACAGCATCGGGGGCCATCAGCAGATCAAAAAGGGATCCTACAGCATGGGACAGTACATTTCTAAATGACATATCCAATAAGGGCTTAACATCCAAAATATAGAAAGAACTCCCATGCCCCAAGAGCCAAAGAGCAAAAGACCATATTAAAAATGGTCAGACGATATGAACAGACGCTTCTCCAAAGAAGAAATTCAGGTGGTCAAGAGGCACATGTAAGGATGGGGCACGTCGCAAATTATTAGGGAAAAGCACAATAAAACCACAATGAGGTATCATCTCACACCAGTGAGGATGGTCAACATTCAAAAGACTAGGAGACACAAATGCGGGCGAACCCTCCTCCACTGCTGGTGGGAATGGAAACCAGTTCAAGCGTTGTCGAAAGCAATATGGAGGTTCCTCAAAAAAACAAAAAAGAGAAATACCATTTGACCAGGGTATTCCACACCTGCAATTTACACAAAGAATACAAATTCTCAGATTCAAAAAGACATATGCACAGTTATGTTTATTGCAACACAATTTAAAAGAGCCAAGATATGGAAGCAACCTAAGTGTCTGTCAGTAGATGACTGGATAGAGAAGAGATGGTACATAGACACAATGGAATGCTACTCAGTCCTAAGAAAGAAACAAACCCGACCATTTGTAACAAAACGGATGGTGCCAGACGGTATTGTATTCAAGGAAATAGGCCTGGCCGAGGAAGAAGAGTATCAGATGATTTCACCCATCTGTGGAGAATAAGAACAAAGAAAAAACTGAAGGGACAAAACAGGAGCAGACTCAACAGAAACCACTAATGGACTAACAGTTACCAAAGGGAAAGGGACTGGGGAAGAAGGCTGCGAAGGGAGGGATAAGGGGGGTAAGGGGGCATTACGATGAGCACATATAATGCAGGGTGGGGGACACGGGGAAGGTAGTATAACACAGAGAAGACAAGTAGTGTTTCTGTAGCATCTTACTACACTGATGGACAGTGACTGTAATGGGGTATGTGGTGGAGAATTGACAATAGGGGGTGTCTAGTAACCATAATGTGGTTCATGTAATTGTACATTAATGATACAAAAATTGAAAAATGGAAAATTAAAGAAAAAGGAGAGCTTGTCCACTCCTTCCATCAGATGCCTGTTAATGACCACAAGGGGCAGGCACTGTGATATGTCTTGTGGAACTAGGAGTGAACGAGTCGGGCTAGGCCCTAACCCTTGAGGGCTCACAGCCAATGGTGTAAACAATTAATACATGATAAACAGACACATAAACAGGTGCTTGCCATCACTACCTGGGGAGACAGCTCCCATCCCTTACTGGGCAGAGGTATGGACAGCACCGCACATCACTGAACCAAGCCAGTGCAAATCCCTTACTTCAAGAACCTCATGCCAAGTTCGGTTCCACTTCAGTCTCTGGGCTCTTCCTGCTCTGGCCAGCAGGGACTTCACCTCACTGTGGTACCTCTGGCTGCCTCCGAGCATGTGGACAGAGGCATGTGGACCTAGCATCCATCCAACATGGAAACCTTTTCCCAAGACGTTCCTTGTGGGCTTTCCTGAGGCCATGGCCTCGGGCCATGGGGCACAACACAACACAGCGTACCTTCGAGTGTCTCACACCCAGTGATCTGGGGAAAGGGCTGGCCCAACATTGGGGTGCCCGGTTACCGGGATTCCAAGTTGTGCTGGGCTCCATCGTCCAGGAAGTGAGGTCACTGTCTGCGGTCCCCTTTCCTGGCCTACAACTGGAAAATCCAACATCATCATCCAGCACATCAACAAAAAGGACAAAAACTCCACGATCATCTCCATAGATGCTGGAAAGGCACTCGACAATATACAACATCCATTTATGATAAAAACACTCAACAAAATGGATATAGAGGGCAACTAACTCAACATAATAAAGGCCATATATGACAAACCCACAGCCGACATCATACTTAACACAGAGAAGCTGAAAGCTTGTCCTTTTAACATCGGCAATAAGACAAGGATGCCCACTCTCCCCACTTTTTAGTCAACATGATTCTGGAGTCCCTAGGACGCCTATCAGTCAACACAAAGAAATAAAATGCTCCCAGATTGTAAGGAAGAAGTTAAACTGTCCCTGTTTGCAACTGACATGATACTGTACATAAAGTCCCTAAAGAATCCACTCCAAAACTACCAGTCTCATGTCTGAATTCAGCAAAGTTGCAGGACATAAAATTAATACACAGAAATCTGTTGCATGCGTACACACGAATGATGAGCTACGAGAAAGTAACCAGGAAATATTCCATTCACAATAGCATCGAAAACAATAAAATACCTCAGAATAAAACTAACCACAGAAGGGTAAGACATAAAAACATGAAAACTACAAGACAGCCATGAGAGAAATTAAAGATACCCATCAATGGAAACACATCCTGTGCTGACAGATAGGGAGAATTAATCTTTTCAAAATGGCCATCCTGCATAAAGCAATCTACAGATTCAATGCAATTCCTATCAAAATACCAACACCATTCTTCAACGAGCTAGAGCAGATCGTTCAAAAATTCATATGAAACCACAAAAGATCCCCAATCGTCTAAGCAATCCTGAGAAGAAAGAAAAAAGGCTGTGGGCATTACGGGCTCTCCGTCTTCAAGAATTACTACAAAGCCACAGACAATTTGGTACGGGCACAAGTACACACCCACACACCGATGAAACAGAGTAGAGAACCCAGTATAAACCCAAGAATATATGTACAATTAATATACAATAAAGGGCCATGGATATGCAATGGGTGAAATGACAGTCTCATCAGCAAGTGGTGTTGCCAAAACTGGACAGCTACATGCAAGAGAATGAACCTGGATTACTGACTTAACCCCACACACAAAAGAAAACTTAAAATGGATCAAAGACCTGTACAGATGTCACAAAACCATAAAACTCTTAGAGGAACACAGAGGCAAAAATCTCTTGACTATAAACATGAGGAACTCTATCCTGAATGAATCTCCTTGGGAAACGGAATAAAAAGCAAAAATGAACAAATGGGACATCAGAGACAAAAGCTTCTGTACAGCATCGGGGGCCATCAGCAGATCAAAAAGGGATCCTACAGCATGGGACAGTACATTTCTAAATGACATATCCAATAAGGGCTTAACATCCAAAATATAGAAAGAACTCCCATGCCCCAAGAGCCAAAGAGCAAAAGACCATATTAAAAATGGTCAGACGATATGAACAGACGCTTCTCCAAAGAAGAAATTCAGGTGGTCAAGAGGCACATGTAAGGATGGGGCACGTCGCAAACTATTAGGGAAAAGCACAATAAAACCACAATGAGGTATCATCTCACACCAGTGAGGATGGTCAACACTCAAAAGACTAGGAGACACAAAAGCGGGCGAACCCTCCTCCACTGCTGGTGGGAATGGAAACCAGTTCAAGCGTTGTCGAAAGCAATATGGAGGTTCCTCAAAAAAACAAAAAAGAGAAATACCATTTGACCAGGGTATTCCACACCTGCAATTTACACAAAGAATACAAATTCTCAGATTCAAAAAGACATATGCACAGTTATGTTTATTGCAACACAATTTAAAAGAGCCAAGATATGGAAGCAACCTAAGTGTCTGTCAGTAGATGACTGGATAGAGAAGAGATGGTACATAGACACAATGGAATGCTACTCAGTCCTAAGAAAGAAACAAACCCGACCATTTGTAACAAAACGGATGGTGCCAGACGGTATTGTATTCAAGGAAATAGGCCTGGCCGAGGAAGAAGAGTATCAGATGATTTCACCCATCTGTGGAGAATAAGAACAAAGAAAAAACTGAAGGGACAAAACAGGAGCAGACTCAACAGAAACCACTAATGGACTAACAGTTACCAAAGGGAAAGGGACTGGGGAAGAAGGCTGCGAAGGGAGGGATAAGGGGGGTAAGGGGGCATTACGATGAGCACATATAATGCAGGGTGGGGGACACGGGGAAGGTAGTATAACACAGAGAAGACAAGTAGTGTTTCTGTAGCATCTTACTACACTGATGGACAGTGACTGTAATGGGGTATGTGGTGGAGAATTGACAATAGGGGGTGTCTAGTAACCATAATGTGGTTCATGTAATTGTACATTAATGATACAAAAATTGAAAAATGGTAAATTAAAGAAAAAGGAGAGCTTGTCCACTCCTTCCATCAGATGCCTGTTAATGACCACAAGGGGCAGGCACTGTGATATGTCTTGTGGAACTAGGAGTGAACGAGTCGGGCTAGGCCCTAACCCTTGAGGGCTCACAGCCAATGGTGTAAACAATTAATACATGATAAACAGACACATAAACAGGTGCTTGCCATCACTACCTGGGGAGACAGCTCCCATCCCTTACTGGGCAGAGGTATGGACAGCACCGCACATCATTGAACCAAGCCAGTGCAAATCCCTTACTTCAAGAACCTCATGCCAAGTTCGGTTCCACTTCAGTCTCTGGGCTCTTCCTGCTCTGGCCAGCAGGGACTTCACCTCACTGTGGTACCTCTGGCTGCCTCCGAGCACTTGGACAGAGGCATGTGGACCTAGCATCCATCCAACATGGAAACCTTTTCCCAAGACGTTCCTTGTGGGCTTTCCTGAGGCCATGGCCTCGGGCCATGGGGCACAACACAACACAGCGCTCCTTCGAGTGTCTCACACCCAGTGATCTGGGGAAAGGGCTGGCCCAACATTGGGGTGCCCGGTTACCGGGATTCCAAGTTGTGCTGGGCTCCATCGTCCAGGAAGTGAGGTCACTGTCTGCGGTCCCCTTTCCTGGCCTACAACTGGAAAATCGATCATCATCCAGCACATCAACAAAAGGACAAAAACCCCACGATCATCTCCATAGATGCTGGAAAGACATTCGACAAAATTCAACATTCATTTAGGATAAGAACAATCAACAAAATGGATATAGAGGGCAACTAACTCAACATAATAAAGGCCATATATGACAAACCCACAGCCGACATCATACTTAACACAGAGAAGCTGAACGCTTGTCCTTTTAACATCGGGAAAAAGACAAGGATGCCCACTCTCCCAACTTTCTAGTCAACATGATTCTGGAGTCCCTAGGACGCCTATCAGTCAACACAAAGAAATAAAATGCTCCCAGATTGTAAGGAAGAAGTTAAACTGTCCCTGTTTGCAACTGACATGATACTGTACATAAAGTCCCTAAAGAATCCACTCCAAAACTACCAGTCTCATGTCTGAATTCAGCAAAGTTGCAGGACATAAAATTAATACACAGAAATCTGTTGCATGCGTACACACGAATGATGAGCTACGAGAAAGTAACCAGGAAATATTCCATTCACAATAGCATCGAAAACAATAAAATACCTCAGAATAAAACTAACCACAGAAGGGTAAGACATAAAAACATGAAAACTACAAGACAGCCATGAGAGAAATTAAAGATACCCATCAATGGAAACACATCCTGTGCTGACAGATAGGGAGAATTAATCTTTTCAAAATGGCCATCCTGCATAAAGCAATCTACAGATTCAATGCAATTCCTATCAAAATACCAACACCATTCTTCAACGAGCTAGAGCAGATCGTTCAAAAATTCATATGAAACCACAAAAGATCCCCAATCGTCTAAGCAATCCTGAGAAGAAAGAAAAAAGGCTGTGGGCATTACGGGCTCTCCGTCTTCAAGAATTACTACAAAGCCACAGACAATTTGGTACGGGCACAAGTACACACCCACACACCGATGAAACAGAGTAGAGAACCCAGTATAAACCCAAGAATATATGTACAATTAATATACAATAAAGGGCCATGGATATGCAGTGGGTGAAATGACAGTCTCATCAGCAAGTGGTGTTGCCAAAACTGGACAGCTACATGCAAGAGAATGAACCTGGATTACTGACTTAACCCCACACACAAAAGAAAACTTAAAATGGATCAAAGACCTGTACAGATGTCACAAAACCATAAAACTCTTAGAGGAACACAGAGGCAAAAATCTCTTGACTATAAACATGAGGAACTCTATCCTGAATGAATCTCCTTGGGAAACGGAATAAAAAGCAAAAATGAACAAATGGGACATCAGAGACAAAAGCTTCTGTACAGCATCGGGGGCCATCAGCAGATCAAAAAGGGATCCTACAGCATGGGACAGTACATTTCTAAATGACATATCCAATAAGGGCTTAACATCCAAAATATAGAAAGAACTCCCATGCCCCAAGAGCCAAAGAGCAAAAGACCATATTAAAAATGGTCAGACGATATGAACAGACGCTTCTCCAAAGAAGAAATTCAGGTGGTCAAGAGGCACATGTAAGGATGGGGCACGTCGCAAATTATTAGGGAAAAGCACAATAAAACCACAATGAGGTATCATCTCACACCAGTGAGGATGGTCAATATTCAAAAGACTAGGAGACACAAATGCGGGCGAACCCTCCTCCACTGCTGGTGGGAATGGAAACCAGTTCAAGCGTTGTCGAAAGCAATATGGAGGTTCCTCAAAAAAACAAAAAGAGAAATACCATTTGACCAGGGTATTGCACACCTGCAATTTACACAAAGAATACAAATTCTCAGATTCAAAAAGACATATGCACAGTTATGTTTATTGCAACACAATTTAAAAGAGCCAAGATATGGAAGCAACCTAAGTGTCTGTCAGTAGATGACTGGATAGAGAAGAGATGGTACATAGACACAATGGAATGCTACTCAGTCCTAAGAAAGAAACAAACCCGACCATTTGCAACAAAACGGATGGTGCCAGAGGGTATTGTATTCAAGGAAATAGGCCTGGCCAAGGAAGAAGAGTATCAGATGATTTCACCCATCTGTGGAGAATAAGAACAAAGAAAAACCTGAAGGGACAAAACAGGAGCCGACTCACAGAAACCACTAATGGACTAACAGTGACGACAGGGAATGGGATTGGGGAGGGTGGCTGGGAAGGGAGGGATAATGGGGCAAAATGGGTATGACGATTAGTACGTATAGTGTAGAGGGGCACACGGGGAAGGTAGTACAGCACAGAGAAGGCAGGTAGTACTTCAACAGCATCTTAGTACACTGGTGGACACTGACTACAATGGGGTATGTGGTGGGGACTTGATAATGGACGGAACCTAGTACCCACAATGTTGCTCATGTAATTGTATATTAATGATACAAAAATGAACATAAAACACATAACCCTAATCCTTAGCTTGGCCCCTCACCCTCACACTTTCTCTCACACCTAAGCGTAAGCGTCAACCAACACCTCACCCTAAACCTAACATTAAACCTGAAACGGTACTCTCACTGGAACCCTATCGTCACCCTACACTGAGCCATAAACCGAACCCTGACCCTAACCTGGGCCCTTCAGCCTAACCCCTCACACTCATCATCACCTTCACCGACCCCTAACTGTAACCCAAAACCTAAACCAAATCCACAGCCTAACACCGAACCCTCATTGGTGGAGCATAACAACAAAGGAAAACTGAAAGGATCAAAAGAGCAGCAGACTCACAGAAACCCCCGCCTGGCGGCCACGTCCCGGGAACACCGCCGCCCCATCTTGCTGGCTCCACAGGGGCCCCGCCCTCACCGCCCCGCTCCTCGGAGGAGCCCCGCGAACCACCGCCCCGCTCCTCAGAGGGACCCCGCGCCCTGCCACCCCGCGCCTCCGGTGGACACCCGCGCCCGTGCCCGCGCCCCGTCCTACCTCGAGCCAGCGCCTGAAGCAGGTGCAACTGGAGCTTCAGGATATCTCACCACCCGCGCCGCCGGCCTGCGCTCAAATTTGGATTCGGCTGCCCGCCGCGCCACCGCACGTCCTGGCCAGGGATCTCGGGTGCCACGGTGCAGCCGCCGCCTCCCATGGCCGGGCAGGAAACCCCGCTGGCCATACTGAGGGGCCGAGGGGCGCGGCGGCGGCGAAGTCATCAATAGGGAATTTCCCCTCAGACCGTCTTCAGCGGCCCCGCGGCCAGAGCTCCGGGGCCGCGCTGCTGCTTCCGCCGAGTACGACTGGAGCCGAGAAGAAGGTGCACCCGCGCGTGCGCCCGCCGCATCCGCTGATTGGCCGCACGGGGCTGTCATCTGTGGAGTATAAGAACAAAGAAAAAACTGAAGGCACAAAACAGCAGCAGACTCACAGAAACGAACAATGGACTAACAGTTACCAAAGGGAAAGGGACTGGGGAGAGTAGGTCAGAAGAGAGGGAAAAGGGGAATAATGGGCATTATGATTAGCACACATAAAGTACGGCGGGTCACAAAGAAGACAGTACAGCACAGAGAAGACAAGTAGTGGCTCGACAGCATCTCACTATGCTGATGGACAGTGACCGTAATGGGCTATGCGCGGGGGACTTGAGAATGGGGGGAATCTAGCAACCACAAAGTTCCTCATGTAAACAGGGACAGTTGACCTTCTTCCTTACCAATCTGGATGCATTTGATTTCTTTGTGTTGACTGACAGCAGTGCTAGGGACTCAACAATCATGGTGACTAAAACATGGGAGAGTGGGCATCCTTATCTTTTTCCCAGCTTTCAAAGGACAAGTTTTCAGACTGTCTGTGCTAAGTATGATGTTGGCCTGGGTTTGTTATATATTGCCTTTACTATGTCAAGTTAGTTGCTCTCTCTCTATCGATCTTGTTGAGTGTTTTTATCACAAATGGATGTTGAAAATTGTCGAATGCCTTTCCCGTATCTATGGAGATGACCATGGCGCTATTGTCATTTTTATTGTTGAGGTAAATCATGATGATGGATTTTCTAATGAAAAAACAGGTAAGAGGACGCCATACAGTGACCTCACTTAATGACCATGGAGCCCAAAAGAACTTGGAATCCTGATATTGTACATAAAAATTCCCAAAGTATCCACTCCAAAACTACTAGTCTAATGTCTGAATTCAGCAAAGTTGCAGGGTATAAAATTAATACACAGAAATCTGTTGCATTCGTATACACTAATGATGAACTACGTGAGGGTAACCAAGAAATATTCCATTCAAAATGGCATCAAAAATAAATAAATAAAACACCTGGGAATAAAACTAACGAAAGAAGTGTAAGACATATAAACATGAAAACTAAAAGACAAACATGAGAGAAATTAAAGATACCAATCAATGGAAATACATCCTGGGCTGATGGATAGGGAGAATCAATCTTTTCAAAATGGCCATCCTGCATAAAGCAATCTACAGATTCAATGCAATTCCTATCAAAATACCAACACCATTCTTCAAAGAGCTAGAGCAGATCGTTCAAAAATTCATATGAAACCACAAAAGATCCCAAATAGCCAAAGCAATCCTGAGAAAAAATAATAAAACTGGGTGGATTATGCTCCCCAACTTCAAGCCCTACCTACTACAAAGCCACAGACAATTTGGTACTGGCACAAGAACACACCCACAGACCGAAGGAACCGACTAGAGGGGCCAGATATGGACCCAAGCATATATGGACAATTAATATACAATAAACGAACCATGGACATACACTTGGGAAATGACGGTCTCTCCAACAACTGGTGTTGGCAAGACTGGACAGCTACATGCAAGAGAATGAAACTGGAATACCGTCTAACACCACACACAAAAGAAAACTCAAAATGGATAAAAGACATGAACGGAGGTCACAAAACCATAAAATTCTTAGAGGAACACAAAGGCAAAAACCTCCTGACTATAAACATGAGACACTGTATCCTGAACGAATCTCCTTGGGCAACGGAAACAAAAACAAAAATGAAACAATGGGACAATATGATGCTAAAAAGCTTCTGTACAGTAGAGGGTACCATCTGCAGAACAAAAAGGCATTCTGTAGTATAGGACAATATATTTCTAAACGACATATCCAATAAGGGCATACATCCAAAATGCATAAACACTCACATGCCTCAACAGCCGAAAAGCAAAAGACCACATTAAAAATGGTCAGAGGATGTGAACAGACAATTCTCCAAGAAGAAATTCAGATGGTCAAGAGGCACATGTAAGGATGGGGCATGTCGCAAATATTAGGGAAAAGCACAATAAACCACAATGAGGTATCAACTCACACCAGTGAGGATGGTCAACATTCAAAAGACTAGGAGATACAAAGGCGGGCGAACCCTCCTCCACTGCTGGTGGGAATGTAAACCACACCAAGCGTTGTGGAAAGCAATATAGAGGTTCCTCAAAAAAATAAAAAGAGAAATACCATTTGACCCGGGTATTCCACACCTGCAATTTACACAAAGAATACAAATTCTCAGACTCAAAAAGACATATGCACAGTTATGTTTATTGCAACACAATTTAAAAGAGCCAAGATATGGAAGCAACCTAAGTGTCTGTCAGTAGATGACTGGATAGAGAAGAGATGGTACATAGACACAATGGAATGCTACTCAGTCCTAAGAAAGAAACAAACCCGACCATTTGTAACAAAACGGATGGTGCCAGACGGTATTGTATTCAAGGAAATAGGCCTGGCCGAGGAAGAAGAGTATCAGATGATTTCACCCATCTGTGGAGAATAAGAACAAAGAAAAAACTGAAGGGACAAAACAGGAGCAGACTCAACAGAAACCACTAATGGACTAACAGTTACCAAAGGGAAAGGGACTGGGGAAGAAGGCTGCGAAGGGAGGGATAAGGGGGGTAAGGGGGCATTACGATGAGCACATATAATGCAGGGTGGGGGACACGGGGAAGGTAGTATAACACAGAGAAGACAAGTAGTGTTTCTGTAGCATCTTACTACACTGATGGACAGTGACTGTAATGGGGTATGTGGTGGAGAATTGACAATAGGGGGTGTCTAGTAACCATAATGTGGTTCATGTAATTGTACATTAATGATACAAAAATTGAAAAATGGAAAATTAAAGAAAAAGGAGAGCTTGTCCACTCCTTCCATCAGATGCCTGTTAATGACCACAAGGGGCAGGCACTGTGATATGTCTTGTGGAACTAGGAGTGAACGAGTCGGGCTAGGCCCTAACCCTTGAGGGCTCACAGCCAATGGTGTAAACAATTAATACATGATAAACATACACATAAACACGTGCTTGCCATCACTACCTGGGGATACAGCTCCCATCCCTTACTGGGCAGAGGTATGGACAGCACCGCACATCACTGAACCAAGCCAGTGCAATTCCCTTACTTCAAGAACCTCATGCCAAGTTCGGTTCCACTTCGGTCTCTGGGCTCTTCCTGCTCTGGCTACCGGGAACTTCACCTCAGTGTGGTACCACTGCCTCGCTACGAGCATGTGGACAGAGGCATGTGGACCAAGCGTCGATCCAACATGGAAAACTTTTCCAAACATTTTCCTTGTGGGTTTCCTGCAGGCCATGGCCTAGGGCCATGGGGACAGCACAACAGATCGTACCTTCGAGTGTCTCACGCCATGTGATTTGGGGAAAGGGCTGGCCCGACATTGTGGTGCCCGGTTACCGGGATTCCAAGTTCTGTTGGGCTCCATCGTCAAGGAAGGGAGGTCACAGTCTGCGGGCCCCTTTCCTGGCCTACAACTGGAAAATCCAACATCATCATCCAGCACATCAACAAAAAGGACAAAAACTCCACGATCATCTCCATAGATGCTGGAAAGGCACTCGACAATATACAACATCCATTTATGATAAAAACACTCAACAAAATGGATATAGAGGGCAACTAACTCAACATAATAAAGGCCATATATGACAAACCCACAGCCGACATCATACTTAACACAGAGAAGCTGAAAGCTTGTCCTTTTAACATCGGCAATAAGACAAGGATGCCCACTCTCCCCACTTTTTAGTCAACATGATTCTGGAGTACCTAGGACGCCTATCAGTCAACACAAAGAAATGAAATGCTCCCAGATTGTAAGGAAGAAGTTAAACTGTCCCTGTTTGCAACTGACATGATACTGTACATAAAGTCCCTAAAGAATCCACTCCAAAACTACCAGTCTCATGTCTGAATTCAGCAAAGTTGCAGGACATAAAATTAATACACAGAAATCTGTTGCATGCGTACACACGAATGATGAGCTACGAGAAAGTAACCAGGAAATATTCCATTCACAATAGCATCGAAAACAATAAAATACCTCAGAATAAAACTAACCACAGAAGGGTAAGACATAAAAACATGAAAACTACAAGACAGCCATGAGAGAAATTAAAGATACCCATCAATGGAAACACATCCTGTGCTGACAGATAGGGAGAATTAATCTTTTCAAAATGGCCATCCTGCATAAAGCAATCTACAGATTCAATGCAATTCCTATCAAAATACCAACACCATTCTTCAACGAGCTAGAGCAGATCGTTCAAAAATTCATATGAAACCACAAAAGATCCCCAATCGTCTAAGCAATCCTGAGAAGAAAGAAAAAAGGCTGTGGGCATTACGGGCTCTCCGTCTTCAAGAATTACTACAAAGCCACAGACAATTTGGTACGGGCACAAGTACACACCCACACACCGATGAAACAGAGTAGAGAACCCAGTATAAACCCAAGAATATATGTACAATTAATATACAATAAAGGGCCATGGATATGCAATGGGTGAAATGACAGTCTCATCAGCAAGTGGTGTTGCCAAAACTGGACAGCTACATGCAAGAGAATGAACCTGGATTACTGACTTAACCCCACACACAAAAGAAAACTTAAAATGGATCAAAGACCTGTACAGATGTCACAAAACCATAAAACTCTTAGAGGAACACAGAGGCAAAAATCTCTTGACTATAAACATGAGGAACTCTATCCTGAATGAATCTCCTTGGGAAACGGAATAAAAAGCAAAAATGAACAAATGGGACATCAGAGACAAAAGCTTCTGTACAGCATCGGGGGCCATCAGCAGATCAAAAAGGGATCCTACAGCATGGGACAGTACATTTCTAAATGACATATCCAATAAGGGCTTAACATCCAAAATATAGAAAGAACTCCCATGCCCCAAGAGCCAAAGAGCAAAAGACCATATTAAAAATGGTCAGACGATATGAACAGACGCTTCTCCAAAGAAGAAATTCAGGTGGTCAAGAGGCACATGTAAGGATGGGGCACGTCGCAAATTATTAGGGAAAAGCACAATAAAACCACAATGAGGTATCATCTCACACCAGTGAGGATGGTCAACATTCAAAAGACTAGGAGACACAAATGCGGGCGAACCCTCCTCCACTGCTGGTGGGAATGGAAACCAGTTCAAGCGTTGTCGAAAGCAATATGGAGGTTCCTCAAAAAAACAAAAAAGAGAAATACCATTTGACCAGGGTATTCCACACCTGCAATTTACACAAAGAATACAAATTCTCAGACTCAAAAAGACATATGCACAGTTATGTTTATTGCAACACAATTTAAAAGAGCCAAGATATGGAAGCAACCTAAGTGTCTGTCAGTAGATGACTGGATAGAGAAGAGATGGTACATAGACACAATGGAATGCTACTCAGTCCTAAGAAAGAAACAAACCCGACCATTTGCAACAAAACGGATGGTGCCAGAGGGTATTGTATTCAAGGAAATAGGCCTGGCCGAGGAAGAAGAGTATCAGATGATTTCACCCATCTGTGGAGAATAAGAACAAAGAAAAAACTGAAGGGACAAAACAGGAGCAGACTCAACAGAAACCACTAATGGACTAACAGTTACCAAAGGGAAAGGGACTGGGGAAGAAGGCTGCGAAGGGAGGGATAAGGGGGGTAAGGGGGCATTACGATGAGCACATATAATGCAGGGTGGGGGACACGGGGAAGGTAGTATAACACAGAGAAGACAAGTAGTGTTTCTGTAGCATCTTACTACACTGATGGACAGTGACTGTAATGGGGTATGTGGTGGAGAATTGACAATAGGGGGTGTCTAGTAACCATAATGTGGTTCATGTAATTGTACATTAATGATACAAAAATTGAAAAATGGTAAAATTAAAGAAAAAGGAGAGCTTGTCCACTCCTTCCATCAGATGCCTGTTAATGACCACAAGGGGCAGGCACTGTGATATGTCTTGTGGAACTAGGAGTGAACGAGTCGGGCTAGGCCCTAACCCTTGAGGGCTCACAGCCAATGGTGTAAACAATTAATACATGATAAACAGACACATAAACAGGTGCTTGCCATCACTACCTGGGGAGACAGCTCCCATCCCTTACTGGGCAGAGGTATGGACAGCACCGCACATCATTGAACCAAGCCAGTGCAAATCCCTTACTTCAAGAACCTCATGCCAAGTTCGGTTCCACTTCAGTCTCTGGGCTCTTCCTGCTCTGGCCAGCAGGGACTTCACCTCACTGTGGTACCTCTGGCTGCCTCCGAGCACTTGGACAGAGGCATGTGGACCTAGCATCCATCCAACATGGAAACCTTTTCCCAAGACGTTCCTTGTGGGCTTTCCTGAGGCCATGGCCTCGGGCCATGGGGCACAACACAACACAGCGCTCCTTCGAGTGTCTCACACCCAGTGATCTGGGGAAAGGGCTGGCCCAACATTGGGGTGCCCGGTTACCGGGATTCCAAGTTGTGCTGGGCTCCATCGTCCAGGAAGTGAGGTCACTGTCTGCGGTCCCCTTTCCTGGCCTACAACTGGAAAATCGATCATCATCCAGCACATCAACAAAAAGGACAAAAACCCCACGATCATCTCCATAGATGCTGGAAAGACATTCGACAAAATTCAACATTCATTTAGGATAAGAACAATCAACAAAATGGATATAGAGGGCAACTAACTCAACATAATAAAGGCCATATATGACAAACCCACAGCCGACATCATACTTAACACAGAGAAGCTGAACGCTTGTCCTTTTAACATCGGGAAAAAGACAAGGATGCCCACTCTCCCAACTTTCTAGTCAACATGATTCTGGAGTCCCTAGGACGCCTATCAGTCAACACAAAGAAATAAAATGCTCCCAGATTGTAAGGAAGAAGTTAAACTGTCCCTGTTTGCAACTGACATGATACTGTACATAAAGTCCCTAAAGAATCCACTCCAAAACTACCAGTCTCATGTCTGAATTCAGCAAAGTTGCAGGACATAAAATTAATACACAGAAATCTGTTGCATGCGTACACACGAATGATGAGCTACGAGAAAGTAACCAGGAAATATTCCATTCACAATAGCATCGAAAACAATAAAATACCTCAGAATAAAACTAACCACAGAAGGGTAAGACATAAAAACATGAAAACTACAAGACAGCCATGAGAGAAATTAAAGATACCCATCAATGGAAACACATCCTGTGCTGACAGATAGGGAGAATTAATCTTTTCAAAATGGCCATCCTGCATAAAGCAATCTACAGATTCAATGCAATTCCTATCAAAATACCAACACCATTCTTCAACGAGCAAGAGTAGATCGTTCAAAAATTCATATGAAACCACAAAAGATCCCCAATCGTCTAAGCAATCCTGAGAAGAAAGAAAAAAGGCTGTGGGCATTACGGGCTCTCCGTCTTCAAGAACTACTACAAAGCCACAGACAATTTGGTACGGGCACAGGTACACACCCACACACCGATGAAACAGAGTAGAGAACCCAGTATAAACCCAAGAATATATGTACAATTAATATACAATAAAGGGCCATGGATATGCAGTGGGTGAAATGACAGTCTCATCAGCAAGTGGTGTTGCCAAAACTGGACAGCTACATGCAAGAGAATGAACCTGGATTACTGACTTAACCCCACACACAAAAGAAAACTTAAAATGGATCAAAGACCTGTACAGATGTCACAAAACCATAAAACTCTTAGAGGAACACAGAGGCAAAAATCTCTTGACTATAAACATGAGGAACTCTATCCTGAATGAATCTCCTTGGGAAACGGAATAAAAAGCAAAAATGAACAAATGGGACATCAGAGACAAAAGCTTCTGTACAGCATCGGGGGCCATCAGCAGATCAAAAAGGGATCCTACAGCATGGGACAGTACATTTCTAAATGACATATCCAATAAGGGCTTAACATCCAAAATATAGAAAGAACTCCCATGCCCCAAGAGCCAAAGAGCAAAAGACCATATTAAAAATGGTCAGACGATATGAACAGACGCTTCTCCAAAGAAGAAATTCAGGTGGTCAAGAGGCACATGTAAGGATGGGGCACGTCGCAAATTATTAGGGAAAAGCACAATAAAACCACAATGAGGTATCATCTCACACCAGTGAGGATGGTCAATATTCAAAAGACTAGGAGACACAAATGCGGGCGAACCCTCCTCCACTGCTGGTGGGAATGGAAACCAGTTCAAGCGTTGTCGAAAGCAATATGGAGGTTCCTCAAAAAAACAAAAAGAGAAATACCATTTGACCAGGGTATTGCACACCTGCAATTTACACAAAGAATACAAATTCTCAGATTCAAAAAGACATATGCACAGTTATGTTTATTGCAACACAATTTAAAAGAGCCAAGATATGGAAGCAACCTAAGTGTCTGTCAGTAGATGACTGGATAGAGAAGAGATGGTACATAGACACAATGGAATGCTACTCAGTCCTAAGAAAGAAACAAACCCGACCATTTGCAACAAAACGGATGGTGCCAGAGGGTATTGTATTCAAGGAAATAGGCCTGGCCAAGGAAGAAGAGTATCAGATGATTTCACCCATCTGTGGAGAATAAGAACAAAGAAAAACCTGAAGGGACAAAACAGGAGCCGACTCACAGAAACCACTAATGGACTAACAGTGACGACAGGGAATGGGATTGGGGAGGGTGGCTGGGAAGGGAGGGATAATGGGGCAAAATGGGTATGACGATTAGTACGTATAGTGTAGAGGGGCACACGGGGAAGGTAGTACAGCACAGAGAAGGCAGGTAGTACTTCAACAGCATCTTAGTACACTGGTGGACACTGACTACAATGGGGTATGTGGTGGGGACTTGATAATGGACGGAACCTAGTACCCACAATGTTGCTCATGTAATTGTATATTAATGATACAAAAATGAACATAAAACACATAACCCTAATCCTTAGCTTGGCCCCTCACCCTCACACTTTCTCTCACACCTAAGCGTAAGCGTCAACCAACACCTCACCCTAAACCTAACATTAAACCTGAAACGGTACTCTCACTGGAACCCTATCGTCACCCTACACTGAGCCATAAACCGAACCCTGACCCTAACCTGGGCCCTTCAGCCTAACCCCTCACACTCATCATCACCTTCACCGACCCCTAACTGTAACCCAAAACCTAAACCAAATCCACAGCCTAACACCGAACCCTCATTGGTGGAGCATAACAACAAAGGAAAACTGAAAGGATCAAAAGAGCAGCAGACTCACAGAAACCCCCGCCTGGCGGCCACGTCCCGGGAACACCGCCGCCCCATCTTGCTGGCTCCACAGGGGCCCCGCCCTCACCGCCCCGCTCCTCGGAGGAGCCCCGCGAACCACCGCCCCGCTCCTCAGAGGGACCCCGCGCCCTGCCACCCCGCGCCTCCGGTGGACACCCGCGCCCGTGCCCGCGCCCCGTCCTACCTCGAGCCAGCGCCTGAAGCAGGTGCAACTGGAGCTTCAGGATATCTCACCACCCGCGCCGCCGGCCTGCGCTCAAATTTGGATTCGGCTGCCCGCCGCGCCACCGCACGTCCTGGCCAGGGATCTCGGGTGCCACGGTGCAGCCGCCGCCTCCCATGGCCGGGCAGGAAACCCCGCTGGCCATACTGAGGGGCCGAGGGGCGCGGCGGCGGCGAAGTCATCAATAGGGAATTTCCCCTCAGACCGTCTTCAGCGGCCCCGCGGCCAGAGCTCCGGGGCCGCGCTGCTGCTTCCGCCGAGTACGACTGGAGCCGAGAAGAAGGTGCACCCGCGCGTGCGCCCGCCGCATCCGCTGATTGGCCGCACGGGGCTGTCATCTGTGGAGTATAAGAACAAAGAAAAAACTGAAGGCACAAAACAGCAGCAGACTCACAGAAACGAACAATGGACTAACAGTTACCAAAGGGAAAGGGACTGGGGAGAGTAGGTCAGAAGAGAGGGAAAAGGGGAATAATGGGCATTATGATTAGCACACATAAAGTACGGTGGGTCACAAAGAAGACAGTACAGCACAGAGAAGACAAGTAGTGGCTCGACAGCATCTCACTATGCTGATGGACAGTGACCGTAATGGGCTATGCGCGGGGGACTTGAGAATGGGGGGAATCTAGCAACCACAAAGTTCCTCATGTAAACAGGGACAGTTGACCTTCTTCCTTACCAATCTGGATGCATTTGATTTCTTTGTGTTGACTGACAGCAGTGCTAGGGACTCAACAATCATGGTGACTAAAACATGGGAGAGTGGGCATCCTTATCTTTTTCCCAGCTTTCAAAGGACAAGTTTTCAGACTGTCTGTGCTAAGTATGATGTTGGCCTGGGTTTGTTATATATTGCCTTTACTATGTCAAGTTAGTTGCTCTCTCTCTATCGATCTTGTTGAGTGTTTTTATCACAAATGGATGTTGAAATTTGTCGAATGCCTTTCCCGTATCTATGGAGATGACCATGGCGCTATTGTCATTTTTATTGTTGAGGTAAATCATGATGATGGATTTTCTAATGAAAAAACAGGTAAGAGGACGCCATACAGTGACCTCACTTAATGACCATGGAGCCCAAAAGAACTTGGAATCCTGATATTGTACATAAAAATTCCCAAAGTATCCACTCCAAAACTACTAGTCTAATGTCTGAATTCAGCAAAGTTGCAGGGTATAAAATTAATACACAGAAATCTGTTGCATTCGTATACACTAATGATGAACTACGTGAGGGTAACCAAGAAATATTCCATTCAAAATGGCATCAAAAATAAATAAATAAAACACCTGGGAATAAAACTAACGAAAGAAGTGTAAGACATATAAACATGAAAACTAAAAGACAAACATGAGAGAAATTAAAGATACCAATCAATGGAAATACATCCTGGGCTGATGGATAGGGAGAATCAATCTTTTCAAAATGGCCATCCTGCATAAAGCAATCTACAGATTCAATGCAATTCCTATCAAAATACCAACACCATTCTTCAAAGAGCTAGAGCAGATCGTTCAAAAATTCATATGAAACCACAAAAGATCCCAAATAGCCAAAGCAATCCTGAGAAGAAATAATAAAACTGGGTGGATTATGCTCCCCAACTTCAAGCCCTACCTACTACAAAGCCACAGACAATTTGGTACTGGCACAAGAACACACCCACAGACCGAAGGAACCGACTAGAGGGGCCAGATATGGACCCAAGCATATATGGACAATTAATATACAATAAACGAACCATGGACATACACTTGGGAAATGACGGTCTCTCCAACAACTGGTGTTGGCAAGACTGGACAGCTACATGCAAGAGAATGAAACTGGAATACCGTCTAACACCACACACAAAAGAAAACTCAAAATGGATAAAAGACATGAACGGAGGTCACAAAACCATAAAATTCTTAGAGGAACACAAAGGCAAAAACCTCCTGACTATAAACATGAGACACTGTATCCTGAACGAATCTCCTTGGGCAACGGAAACAAAAACAAAAATGAAACAATGGGACAATATGATGCTAAAAAGCTTCTGTACAGTAGAGGGTACCATCTGCAGAACAAAAAGGCATTCTGTAGTATAGGACAATATATTTCTAAACGACATATCCAATAAGGGCATACATCCAAAATGCATAAACACTCACATGCCTCAACAGCCGAAAAGCAAAAGACCACATTAAAAATGGTCAGAGGATGTGAACAGACAATTCTCCAAGAAGAAATTCAGATGGTCAAGAGGCACATGTAAGGATGGGGCATGTCGCAAATATTAGGGAAAAGCACAATAAACCACAATGAGGTATCAACTCACACCAGTGAGGATGGTCAACATTCAAAAGACTAGGAGATACAAAGGCGGGCGAACCCTCCTCCACTGCTGGTGGGAATGTAAACCACACCAAGCGTTGTGGAAAGCAATATAGAGGTTCCTCAAAAAAATAAAAAGAGAAATACCATTTGACCCGGGTATTCCACACCTGCAATTTACACAAAGAATACAAATTCTCAGACTCAAAAAGACATATGCACAGTTATGTTTATTGCAACACAATTTAAAAGAGCCAAGATATGGAAGCAACCTAAGTGTCTGTCAGTAGATGACTGGATAGAGAAGAGATGGTACATAGACACAATGGAATGCTACTCAGTCCTAAGAAAGAAACAAACCCGACCATTTGTAACAAAACGGATGGTGCCAGACGGTATTGTATTCAAGGAAATAGGCCTGGCCGAGGAAGAAGAGTATCAGATGATTTCACCCATCTGTGGAGAATAAGAACAAAGAAAAAACTGAAGGGACAAAACAGGAGCAGACTCAACAGAAACCACTAATGGACTAACAGTTACCAAAGGGAAAGGGACTGGGGAAGAAGGCTGCGAAGGGAGGGATAAGGGGGGTAAGGGGGCATTACGATGAGCACATATAATGCAGGGTGGGGGACACGGGGAAGGTAGTATAACACAGAGAAGGCAAGTAGTGTTTCTGTAGCATCTTACTACACTGATGGACAGTGACTGTAATGGGGTATGTGGTGGAGAATTGACAATAGGGGGTGTCTAGTAACCATAATGTGGTTCATGTAATTGTACATTAATGATACAAAAATTGAAAAATGGAAAATTAAAGAAAAAGGAGAGCTTGTCCACTCCTTCCATCAGATGCCTGTTAATGACCACAAGGGGCAGGCACTGTGATATGTCTTGTGGAACTAGGAGTGAACGAGTCGGGCTAGGCCCTAACCCTTGAGGGCTCACAGCCAATGGTGTAAACAATTAATACATGATAAACATACACATAAACACGTGCTTGCCATCACTACCTGGGGATACAGCTCCCATCCCTTACTGGGCAGAGGTATGGACAGCACCGCACATCACTGAACCAAGCCAGTGCAATTCCCTTACTTCAAGAACCTCATGCCAAGTTCGGTTCCACTTCGGTCTCTGGGCTCTTCCTGCTCTGGCTACCGGGAACTTCACCTCAGTGTGGTACCACTGCCTCGCTACGAGCATGTGGACAGAGGCATGTGGACCAAGCGTCGATCCAACATGGAAAACTTTTCCAAACATTTTCCTTGTGGGTTTCCTGCAGGCCATGGCCTAGGGCCATGGGGACAGCACAACAGATCGTACCTTCGAGTGTCTCACGCCATGTGATTTGGGGAAAGGGCTGGCCCGACATTGTGGTGCCCGGTTACCGGGATTCCAAGTTCTGTTGGGCTCCATCGTCAAGGAAGGGAGGTCACAGTCTGCGGGCCCCTTTCCTGGCCTACAACTGGAAAATCCAACATCATCATCCAGCACATCAACAAAAAGGACAAAAACTCCACGATCATCTCCATAGATGCTGGAAAGGCACTCGACAATATACAACATCCATTTATGATAAAAACACTCAACAAAATGGATATAGAGGGCAACTAACTCAACATAATAAAGGCCATATATGACAAACCCACAGCCGACATCATACTTAACACAGAGAAGCTGAAAGCTTGTCCTTTTAACATCGGCAATAAGACAAGGATGCCCACTCTCCCCACTTTTTAGTCAACATGATTCTGGAGTACCTAGGACGCCTATCAGTCAACACAAAGAAATAAAATGCTCCCAGATTGTAAGGAAGAAGTTAAACTGTCCCTGTTTGCAACTGACATGATACTGTACATAAAGTCCCTAAAGAATCCACTCCAAAACTACCAGTCTCATGTCTGAATTCAGCAAAGTTGCAGGACATAAAATTAATACACAGAAATCTGTTGCATGCGTACACACGAATGATGAGCTACGAGAAAGTAACCAGGAAATATTCCATTCACAATAGCATCGAAAACAATAAAATACCTCAGAATAAAACTAACCACAGAAGGGTAAGACATAAAAACATGAAAACTACAAGACAGCCATGAGAGAAATTAAAGATACCCATCAATGGAAACACATCCTGTGCTGACAGATAGGGAGAATTAATCTTTTCAAAATGGCCATCCTGCATAAAGCAATCTACAGATTCAATGCAATTCCTATCAAAATACCAACACCATTCTTCAACGAGCTAGAGCAGATCGTTCAAAAATTCATATGAAACCACAAAAGATCCCCAATCGTCTAAGCAATCCTGAGAAGAAAGAAAAAAGGCTGTGGGCATTACGGGCTCTCCGTCTTCAAGAATTACTACAAAGCCACAGACAATTTGGTACGGGCACAAGTACACACCCACACACCGATGAAACAGAGTAGAGAACCCAGTATAAACCCAAGAATATATGTACAATTAATATACAATAAAGGGCCATGGATATGCAATGGGTGAAATGACAGTCTCATCAGCAAGTGGTGTTGCCAAAACTGGACAGCTACATGCAAGAGAATGAACCTGGATTACTGACTTAACCCCACACACAAAAGAAAACTTAAAATGGATCAAAGACCTGTACAGATGTCACAAAACCATAAAACTCTTAGAGGAACACAGAGGCAAAAATCTCTTGACTAT
>JAVSCE010007789.1:0-19941 GCA_032199065.1 Smutsia gigantea
CATTCCATTCCTTTCCATAACATTCGATTCCTTTCAAAAACATTATTCTTGATCTGTTACATAATATTCCATTCTATTAATTAAAATTCACTTCATTTAAGCAACATTCTACTTCATACTACAAAATTCCAATCCAATATGCAATATTCTATTGACTTTCAAATGCAGTATTTCATTCTATTACATAAGATTCCATTCCAATCCTCGAAATTCCATTCCAGTCCTAAACGTCCCATTGCTTTCCCTAACGTTCTACTTTTTCCACTACATTCCATTGCATTCCACAATATACCATTCCATTTAGAATCATTCCATTCCTTGCCATTCCATTCGATTCCATTCCAATGCATCATTCCTATTCTTTTACAGAAGATTCCATACCATTCTTTAAAATTCGGTTCTATTAATCAACATTGCACTTCATACCATAACATTCCATTCGATTATATAACCTTCCAGCCATTTCAAACATTCTATTTCATTCCATTCCATAAGTTTCCAATCCAATCCACAAAATTCCACTCCATTCCTTTGACATCCATTCCTGTCCCAACACTCTCTTTCTTTCCACAACATTCCATTACATTCCACCGCATTCCATTCCACAATACAGCTTTCCATTCCATAACATTTGACTCCATTCGAACTCATTATTCAGATTATTACCTAACAGTCCATTCCATTCTTCAAAATTCGTTTCTGTTAATCAACATTCCACTTCCTAGCAAAACATTCATTTCCATTACACAACATTCCATTCCACTTAAAACATTCTATTTCATTCTATTGCATAACATTCAGTTCTAGTCCACAAGATTCCATTTCACTCCTTAACGTTCCATTCCTTCCTCAACACTCTATTCTTTTCCACAACATTCCATTGCATTCCATTGAATTCCCTTGCATTCCATAATATTCAGTTCTTCCCAACACGTTATTCCCATTCTGTTACCTAACATTACATTGCATTCATTAAAGTTCAGTTCTACTACACTACATTCCACTTCATTCCTTAAAATTCCATTCGATTTTACAACATTCCAACATTTCAAACCTTATATTTTGTACCCTTTCATAAGATTCCATTCCAATCCACAAAATTCCATTCCATTCCTTAAACTTCCAATCCGTTCAGAAATGTTCTATTCCTTTCAACAACATTCCATTGCATTCAACAGCATTCCATTCCATTCCTTAACCTTTCCATGCAATTCCCCAACGTTCAATTCCATTCCATAACATTTGTTTCCATTGAAACACATTATTCCCTTTCTGTAACCTCATATTCCATTCCATTCATTAAAATTCGGTTCTACTAATCTGCATTCCACTTCATACCATAACATTCCATTTGATTACACAACATTCCATTTCATTTGAATCATTCTATTTTATTCTATTGCATAAGATTCCATTCAAATCCAAATAATTCCATTGCCTTCCTTAACATTATATGCCTTTCAGCAACATTCTATTTCTTTCCGCAATATTCCATTGCATTCCAAAGCGTTCCATTCGGTTCCATAACATTTGATTTCATTCCAACACGTTATTGCCGTTCTGTTGCAAACATTCCATTCCACTCACAAAAATTTTGTCCTCTTAACGAACATTCCACTTGATAGCATAACATTCCATTCGATTACGCAACATTCATTTCCAATTCAATCTATTTCATTCTGTTGCATAAGGTTCCATTCCAATCTAAAAAATTCCATTCCATTCCTTAAACTTCCATTCCTTTCCCAACATTCCATTCAATTCCACAAGATTCCATTCCATTCCATTCCATACAATTAATTCCTAACACATTATTCTCATTCTGCTACAACACATTCGATACCATTCATTAAAATTTGGTTCTATTAATCAACATTCCACTTCATACCATAACATTCCATTCGATTATACAACATTCCAGTCTATTTCAAACATTCTATTTCATCCCCTTCCATCAGATTCCATTCCAATACACAAAATTCCATTCCATTCCTTTAACTTCCAATCCTGTTCCAACACTCTTTTCCTATCCTCAACATTCCATTCCATTCCACAGCATTCCATTCGATTCCACAACAAAGCATTCCGTTCCATAACATTCTACTCCATTCGAACACGTTATTCGATTATAATCTAATATTCCATTACATTCTTCAAAATTCGATTTTTTAATCAACATTCCGCTTCATACACTAACGTTCCATTCCATTTCACAACATTCCATTCCACTTTAAACATTCTATTTCATTCTATTGCATAACATTCCATTCCAGTCCACAAGATTCAATTTCATTCCTTAACGTTCCATTCCTTTCCACAACATTCCATTTCATTCCACCGAATTCCATTCCATTCCAAATCATTCCATTGCGTTCTATTCCATTCGATTCATTCCAACACATTATTCCCATTCTTTTACAAAACATTCCATACCATTCTTCAAAATTCGTTTCTATTAATCCACATTCCACTTCATACCATAACATTCCTTTCCATTTAAAACATTGTATTTCATTCTGTTGCATAACATTCCATAGCAATCCACAAAATTCCATTCCATTCCTTCACCCTCCATTCCATTCCCCTACTTTGTATTACTTTCCACAACATTCCATTGCATTCCATGGCATTCCTTTCCTGTCCATAATAGTCATTCAATTCCACTGCAATCTATTCAATTCCATAACATTCAATTCCATGCCAACACATTATTCGCGTTCTGTTACTCAACATTCCATTCCATTCATTAAAATTTTGTCCTCTTTATGAACATTCCACTTCATAGCATAACATTCCTTGTGGTTACGTGACATTCGTTTCCAATTCATTCTATTTCATTCTCTTGCATAAGATTCCATTCCAATCCAAAAAATTCCATTCCATTCCTTAAACTTCCATTCCTTTCCCTACATTCCATTCAATTCCACAACAGTCCATTCCATTCCATTACATACAATTCATTCCCAACACATTGTTCTCGTCTGCTACAAAACATTCGATACCATTCACTAAAATTCGGTTCTAGTAATTCAAATTAACCTTCATAGCAAAACTTTCCATTCGATTACACAACATTCATTTCCAGTTCATTCTATTTCATTCTCTTGCATTAGATTCCATTCTAATTAACCAAATTCCATTCCATACTTAACCTCCTTACCTTTCTCAAAAATTCTATTCCTTTTACCAACATTCCATTGCATTCTACAGCATTCAATTCCATTACTTTCCACAACATTCTATTACTATCCAATACTTTCCATTGCATTTCACATCATTCCATTCCATTGCATAACATTCCGTTCAATTCCACAACACTCCATTACATTCAATAACATTCCATTCCATTCCAACAAATTATTGCCGTTCTGTTACCTAACATTTCATTCCAGTCATTGAAATTCTTTTCTATTAATCAACATTCCACTTCATACCATAGCATTCATTCGATTACAAATCCCATTCAATTGCAAACATTGTATCTCTTTCCATTGCGTAAGATTCCAATCCAACCCACAAAATTCCATTGCATTCCTTAAAATTCCATTCCTTTCCTTAACGTTCTATTCCTTTCCACAACATGACACTGCATTCCACAGCATTCCATTCCTTTCCATAACATTCGATTCCCTTCAAAAACATTATTCTTGATCTGTTACATAATACTCCATTGTATTCATTAAAATTCACTTCTTTTAAGCAACATTCTACTTCATACCACAAAATTCCAATCCAATATACAACATTCTATTGACTTTCAAATGCAGTATTTCATTCTATTACATAAGATTCCATTCCAATCCTCGAAATTCCATTCCAGTCCTAAACGTCCCATTGCTTTCCCTAACGTTCTACTTTTTTCCACTCCATTCCATTGCATTCCACAATATTCCATTCCATTCAGAATCATTCCATTCCTTGCCATTCCATTCGGTTCCATTCCAACACATCATTCCTATTCTTTTACAAAACATTCCATACCATTCTTCAAAATTCGGTTCTATTAATCAACATTGCACTTCATACCATAACATTCCATTCGATTATACAACATTCCAGCCATTTCAAACATTCTATTTCATTCCATTCCATAAGAATCCATTCCAATCCACAAAATTCCATTCCATTCCTTTGACATCCATTCCTGTCCCAACACTCTCTTTCTTCCACAACTTTCCATTACATTCCACAGCATTCCAGTCCACAATACAGCATTCCATTCCATAACATTTGACTCCATTCGAACACATTATTCCGATTATTACCTAACAGTTCATTCCATTCTTCAAAATTCGTTTCTGTTAATCAACATTCCACTTCCTAGCAAAACATTCATTTCCATTACACAACATTCCATTCCACTTTAAACATTCTATTTCATTCTATTCCGTAACATTCAGTTCCAGTCCACAAGATTCCATTTCACTCCTTAACGTTCCATTCCTTCTTCAACATTCTATTCTTTTCCACAACATTCCATTGCATTCCATTGAATTCCCTTCCATTCCATAACATTCAGTCCTTCCCAACACATTATTCCCATTCTGTTACATAACATTACATTCCATTCATTACAATTCGGTTCTACTACACTACATTCCACTTCATGCCTTAAAATTCCATTCGATTTTACAACATTCCAGTACATTTCAAACATTATATTTTGTCCCCTTTCATAAGATTCCATTCCAATCCACAAAATTCCATTCCATTCCTTAACCTTCCATTCCGTTCAGAAATGTTCTATTCCATTCCACAACATTCCATTGCATTCAACAGCATTCCATTCCATTCCTTAACTTTCCATGCACTTCCCCAACATTCAATTCCATTCCATAACATTTGTTTCCTTTGAAACACATTATTCCTTTTCTGTGACCTCATATTACATTCCATTCATTAAAATTCGGTTCTATTAATCTACATTCCACTACAAACCATAACATTCCATTTGATTACACAACATTCCATTACATTTGAATCATTCTATTTTATTCTATTAGGTAAGATTCCATTCAAATCCAAATAATTCCATTGGCTTCCTTAACATTACATGCCTTTCAGTAACATTCTATTCCTTTCCGCAACATTCCATTGCATTCCAAAGCGTTCCATTCCGTTCCATAACATTCGATTTCATTCCAACACATTATTGCCGTTCTGTTGCAAACATTCCATTCCACTCACTAAAATTTTGTCCTCTTAACGAACATTCCACTTGACAGCATTACATTCCAATCGATTACGCAACATTCATTTCCAATTCATCATATTTCATTCTGTTGCATAAGGTTCCGTTCCAATCCAAAAAATTCCATTCCATTCCTTAAACTTCCATTCCTTTCCCAACATTCCGTTCAATTCCACAAGATTCCATTCCATTCCATTCCATACAATTCATTCCTAACACATTATTCTCTTTCTGCTTCAACACATTCGATACCATTCATTAAAATTTCGTTCTACTAATCAATTCCACTTCGTACCATAACATTCCATTCGACTACACAACATTCCAGTCCATTTCAAACATTCTATTTCATCCCCTTCCATAAGATTCCATTCCAATCCACAAAATTCCATTCCATTCCTTTATCTTCGAATCCTGTCCCAACACTCTTTTCCTATCCTCAACATTCCATTCCATTCCACAGCATTCCATTCCGTTCCACAACATAGCATTCCATTCCATAACTTTCGACTCCATTGGAACACGTTATTGGATTATAATCTAATATTCCATCACATTCTTCAAAATTCGGTTTTTTAATCAACATTCCACGTCATACATTAACTTTCCATTCCATTTCACAACATTCCATTTCAGTTTAAACATTTATTTCATTCTATTGCATAACATTCCATTCCAGTCCGCAAGATTCAATTTCATTCCTTAACGTTCCATTCCTTTCCACAACATTCCATTGCATTCCACCGAATTCCCTTCCATTCCAAGTCATTCCATTGCTTTCTATTCCTTTCGATTCATTCCAACACATTATTCCCATTCTTTTACCAAACATTCCATACCATTCTTCAAAATTCGTTTCTATTAGTCAACATTCCACTTCGTACAATAACATTCCATTCCATTTAAAACATTGTATTTCATTCTGTTGCATAGCATTCCATAGCATTCCACAAAATTCCATTCCATTCCTTCACCCTCCATTCCAATCCCCAACTTTGTATTACTTTCCACAACATTCCATTGCATTCCCCAGCATTCCATTCCTCTCCAATAATAGTCATTCAATTCCACTGTAATCTATTCAATTCCATAACATACAATTCCATGCCAACACATTATTCTCGTTCTGTTACTCAACATTCCATTCCATTCATTAAAATTTTGTCCTCTTTATGAACATTCGACTTCATAGCATAACATTCCTTGTGGTTACGTGACATTCGTTTAAATTCATTCTATTTCATTCTCTTGCTTAAGATTGCATTCCAATCCAAAAAACTCCATTCCATCCCTTAAACTTCCATTCCTTTCCCTACATTCCATTCAATTCCACAACAGTCCATTCCATTCCATTACATCCAATTCATTCCCAACATATTATCCTCGTCCGCTACAAAACGTTCGATACCATTCATTAAAATTCGGTTCTATTAATTCAAATTAACCTTCATAGCAAAACTTTCCATTCGATTACACAATATTCCTTTCCATTCATTCTATTTCATTCTCTTGCATTAGATTCCATTCTAATTAACCAAATTCCATTCCATACTTAACCTCCTTACCTTTCTCAAAAATTCTATTCCTTTTACCAACATTCCATTGCATTCTACAGCATTCAATTCCATTACTATCCACAACGTTCTATTACTTTCCAATACTTTCCATTGCATTTCACATCATTCCATTCCATTGCATAACATTCCGTTCAATTCCACAACACTCCATTACATTCCATAACATTCCATTCCATTCCAAAAATTATTGCCGTTCTGTTACCTAACATTCCATTCCATTCATTGAAAATCTTTTCTACTAATCAACATTCCACATCATACCATAGCATTCATTCGATTACAAATCCCATTCAATTGCAAACATTGTATCTCTTTAAATTGCGTAAGATTCCAATTCAACCCACAAAATTCCATTGCATTCCTTAAAATTCCATTCCTTTCCTTATCGTTCTATTCTTTTCCACAACATGACACTGCATTCCACAGCATTCCATGCCTTTCCATAACATTCGATTCCCTTCAAAAACATTATTCTTGATCTGTTACATAGTACTCCATTGTATTCATTAAAATTCACTTCTTTTAAGCAACATTCTACTTCATACCACAAAATTCCAATCCAATATACAACATTCTATTGACTTTCAAATGCAGTATTTCATTCTATTACATAAGATTCCATTCCAATCCTCAAAATTCCATTCCAGTCCTAAACGTCCCATTGCTTTCCCTAACGTTCTACTTTTTTCCACTACATTCCATTGCTTTCCACAATATTCCATTCCATTCAGAATCATTCCATTCCTTGCCATTCCATTCGGTTCCATTCCAACACATCGTTCCTATTCTTTTACAAAACATTCCATACCATTCTTCAAAATTCGGTTCTATTAATCAACATTGCACTTCATACCATAACATTCCATTCGATTATACAACATTCCAGCCATTTCAAACATTCTATTTCATTACATTCCATAAGAATCCATTCCAATCCACAAAATTCCATTCCATTCCTTTGACATCCATTCCTGTCCCAACACTCTCTTTCTTCCACAACCTTCCATTACATTCCACAGCATTCCAGTCCACAATTCAGCATTCCATTCCATAACATTTGACTCCAATCGAACACATTATTCCGATTATTACCTAACAGTTCATTCCATTCTTCAAAATTCGTTTCTGTTAATCAACATTCCACTTCCTAGCAAAACATTCATTTCCATTACACAACATTCCATTCCACTTTAAACATTCTATTTCATTCTATTGCATAACATTCCATTCCAGTCCACAAGATTCAATTTCATTCCTTAACGTTCCATTCCTTTCCACAACATTCCATTTCATTCCACCGAATTCCATTCCATTCCAAATCATTCCATTGCGTTCTATTCCATTCGATTCATACCAACACATTATTCCCATTCTTTTACAAAACATTCCATACCATTCTTCAAAATTCGTTTCTATTAATCCACATTCCACTTCATACCATAACATTCCTTTCCATTTAAAACATTGTATTTCATTCTGTTGCATAACATTCCATAGCAATCCACAAAATTCCATTCCATTCCTTCACCCTCCATTCCATTCCCCTACTTTGTATTACTTTCCACAACATTCCATTGCATTCCATGGCATTCCTTTCCTGTCCATAATAGTCATTCAATTCCACTGCAATCTATTCAATTCATAACATTCAATTCCATGCCAACACATTATTCTCGTTCTGTTACTCAACATTCCATTCCATTCATTAAAATTTTGTCCTCTTTATGAACATTCCACTTCATAGCATAACATTCCTTGTGGTTACGTGACATTCATTTCCAATTCATTCTATTTCATTCTCTTGCATAAGATTCCATTCCAATCCAAAAAATTCCATTCCATTCCTTAAACTTCCATTCCTTTCCCTACATTCCATTCAATTCCACAACAGTCCATTCCATTCCATTACATACAATTCATTCCCAACACATTGTTCTCGTCTGCTACAAAACATTCGATACCATTCACTAAATTTCGGTTCTATTAATTCAAATTAACCTTCATAGCAAAACTTTCCATTCGATTACACAACATTCCTTTCCAGTTCATTCTATTTCATTCTCTTGCATTAGATTCCATTCTAATTAACCAAATTCCATTCCATACTTAACCTCCTTACCTTTCTCAAAAATTCTATTCCTTTTACCAACATTCCATTGCATTCTACAGCATTCAATTCCATTACTTTCCCCAACGTTCTATTACTTTCCAATACTTTCCATTGCATTTCACATCATTCCATTCCATTGCATAATATTCCGTTCAATTCCACAACACTCCATTACATTCCATAACATTCCATTCCATTCCAACAAATTATTGCCGTTCTGTTACGTAAAATTCCATTCCATTCATTGACATTCTTTTCTACTAATCAACATTCCACTTCATACCATAGCATTCATTCGATTACCAATCCCATTCAATTGCAAACATTGTATCTCTTTCCATTGCGTAAGATTCCAATTCAACCCACAAAATTCCATTGCATTCCTTAAAATTCCATTCCTTTCCTTAACGTTCTATTTCTTTCCACAACATGACACTGCATTCCACAGCATTCCATGCCTTTCCATAACATTCGATTCCCTTCAAAAACATTATTCTTGATCTGTTACATAATACTCCATTGTATTCATTAAAATTCACTTCTTTTAAGCAACATTCTACTTCATACCACAAAATTCCAATCCAATATACAACATTCTATTGACTTCCATATGCAGTATTTCATTCTATTACATAAGATTCCATTCCAATCCTCGAAATTCCATTCCAGTCCTAAACGTCCCATTGCTTTCCCTAACGTTCTACTTTTTTCCACTACATTCCATTGCATTCCACAATATTCCATTCCATTCAGAATCATTCCATTCCTTGCCATTCCATTCGATTCCATTCCAACACATCATTCCTATTCTTTTACAAAACATTCCATGCCATTCTTCACAATTCGGTTCTATTAATCAACATTGCACTTCATACCATAACATTCCATTCGATTATACAACATTCCAGCCATTTCAAACATTCTATTTCATTCCATTCCATATGATTCCATTCCAATCCACAAAATTCCATTCCATTCCTTTGACATCCATTCCTGTCCCAACACTCTCTTTCTTCCACAACTTTCCATTACATTCCACAGCATTCCAGTCCACAATATAGCATTCCATTCCTTAACATTTGACTCCATTCGAACACATTATTCCGATTATTACCTAACAGTTCATTCCATTCTTCAAAATTCGTTTCTGTTAATCAACATTCCACTTCCTAGCAAAACATTCATTTCCATTACACAACATTCCATTCCACTTTAAACATTCTATTTCATTCTATTCCGTAACATTCAGTTCCAGTCCACAAGATTCCATTTCACTCCTTAACGTTCCATTCCTTCCTCAACATTCTATTCTTTTCCACAACATTCCATTGCATTCCATTGAATTCCCTTCCATTCCATAACATTCAGTCTTCCCAACACATTATTCCCATTCTGTTACATAACATTACATTCCATTCATTACAATTCGGTTCTACTACACTACATTCCACTTCATGCCTTAAAATTCCATTCGATTTTACAACATTCCAGTACATTTCAAACATTATATTTTGTCCCCTTTCATAAGATTCCATTCCAATCCACAAAATTCCATTCCATTCCTTAACCTTCCATTCCGTTCAGAAATGTTCTATTCCATTGCACAACATTCCATTGCATTCAACAGCATTCCATTCCATTCCTTAACTTTCCATGCAATTCCCCAACATTCAATTCCATTCCATAACATTTGTTTCCATTGAAACACATTATTCCCTTTCTGTAACCTCATATTCCATTCCATTCATTAAAATTCGGTTCTATTAATCTACATTCCACTACAAACCATAACATTCCATTTGATTACACAACATTCCATTACATTTGAATCATTCTATTTTATTCTATTCCGTAAGATTCCATTCAAATGCAAATAATTCCATTGGCTTCCTTAACATTACATGCCTTTCAGTAACATTCTATTCCTTTCCGCAACATTCCATTGCATTCCAAAGCGTTCCATTCCGTTCCATAACATTCGATTTCATTCCAACACATTATTGCCGTTCTGTTGCAAACTTTCCATTCCACTCACTAAAATTTTGTCCTCTTAACGAACATTCCACTTGACAGCATTACATTCCAATCGATTACGCAACATTCATTTCCAATTCATCATATTTCATTCTGTTGCATAAGGTTCCGTTCCAATCCAAAAAATTCCATTCCATTCCTTAAACTTCCATTCCTTTCCCAACATTCCGTTCAATTCCACAAGATTCCATTCCATTCCATTCCATACAATTCATTCCTAACACATTATTCTCTTTCTGCTTCAACACATTCGATACCATTCATTAAAATTTCGTTCTACTAATCAATTCCACTTCGTACCATAACATTCCATTCGACTACACAACATTCCAGTCCATTTCAAACATTCTATTTCATCCCCTTCCATAAGATTCCATTCCAATCCACAAAATTCCATTCCATTCCTTTATCTTCGAATCCTGTCCCAACACTCTTTTCCTATCCTCAACATTCCATTCCATTCCACAGCATTCCATTCCGTTCCACAACATAGCATTCCATTCCATAACTTTCGACTCCATTGGAACACGTTATTGGATTATAATCTAATATTCCATCACATTCTTCAAAATTCGGTTTTTTAATCAACATTCCACTTCATACATTAACTTTCCATTCCATTTCACAACATTCCATTTCAGTTTAAACATTTATTTCATTCTATTGCATAACATTCCATTCCAGTCCGCAAGATTCAATTTCATTCCTTAACGTTCCATTCCTTTCCACAACATTCCATTGCATTCCACCGAATTCCCTTCCATTCCAAGTCATTCCATTGCTTTCTATTCCATTCGATTCATTCCAACACATTATTCCCATTCTTTTACCAAACATTCCATACCATTCTTCAAAATTCGTTTCTATTAGTCAACATTCCACTTCGTACAATAACATTCCATTCCATTTAAAACATTGTATTTCATTCTGTTGCATAGCATTCCATAGCAATCCACAAAATTCCATTCCATTCCTTCACCCTCCATACCAATCCCCAACTTTGTATTACTTTCCACAACATTCCATTGCATTCCCCAGCATTCCATTCCTCTCAATAATAGTCATTCAATTCCACTGTAATCTATTCAATTCCATAACATACAATTCCATGCCAACACATTATTCTCGTTCTGTTACTCAACATTCCATTCCATTCATTAAAATTTTGTCCTCTTTATGAACATTCCACTTCATAGCATAACATTCCTTGTGGTTACGTGACATTCGTTTCCAATTCATTCTATTTCATTCTCTTGCATAAGATTGCATTCCAATCCAAAAAATTCCATTCCATCCCTTAAACTTCCATTCCTTTCCCTACATTCCATTCAATTCCACAACAGTCCATTCCATTCCATTACATCCAATTCATTCCCAACATATTATCCTCGTCCGCTACAAAACGTTCGATACCATTCATTAAAATTCGGTTCTATTAATTCAAATTAACCTTCATAGCAAAACTTTCCATTCGATTACACAACATTCCTTTCCAGTTCATTCTATTTCATTCTCTTGCATTAGATTCCATTCTAATTAACCAAATTCCATTCCATACTTAACCTCCTTACCTTTCTCAAAAATTCTATTCCTTTTACCAACATTCCATTGCATTCTACAGCATTCAATTCCATTACTTTCCACAACGTTCTATTACTTTCCAATACTTTCCATTGCATTTCACATCATTCCATTCCATTGCATAACATTCCGTTCAATTCCACAACACTCCATTACATTCCATAACATTCCATTCCATTCCAACAAATTATTGCCGTTCTGTTACCTAACATTCCATTCCATTCATTGAAAATCTTTTCTACTAATCAACATTCCACATCATACCATAGCATTCATTCGATTACAAATCCCATTCAATTGCAAACATTGTATGTCTTTCCATTGCGTAAGATTCCAATTCAACCCACAAAATTCCATTGCATTCCTTAAAATTCCATTCCTTTCCTTAACGTTCTATTCCTTTCCACAACATGACACTGCATTCCACAGCATTCCATTCCTTTCCATAACATTCGATTCCCTTCAAAAACATTATTCTTGATCTGTTACATAATACTCCATTGTATTCATTAAAATTCACTTCTTTTAAGCAACATTCTACTTCATACCGCAAAATTCCAATCCAATATACAACATTCTATTGACTTTCAAATGCAGTATTTCATTCTATTACATAAGATTCCATTCCAATCCTCGAAATTCCATTCCAGTCCTAAACGTCCCATTGCTTTCCCTAACGTTCTACTTTTTTCCACTCCATTCCATTGCATTCCACAATATTCCATTCCATTCAGAATCATTCCATTCCTTGCCATTCCATTCGGTTCCATTCCAACACATCATTCCTATTCTTTTACAAAACATTCCATACCATTCTTCAAAATTCGGTTCTATTAATCAACATTGCACTTCATACCATAACATTCCATTCGATTATACAACATTCCAGCCATTTCAAACATTCTATTTCATTCCATTCCATAAGAATCCATTCCAATCCACAAAATTCCATTCCATTCCTTTGACATCCATTCCTGTCCCAACACTCTCTTTCTTCCACAACTTTCCATTACATTCCACAGCATTCCAGTCCACAATACAGCATTCCATTCCATAACATTTGACTCCATTCGAACACATTATTCCGATTATTACCTAACAGTTCATTCCATTCTTCAAAATTCGTTTCTGTTAATCAACATTCCACTTCCTAGCAAAACATTCATTTCCATTACACAACATTCCATTCCACTTTAAACATTCTATTTCATTCTATTCCGTAACATTCAGTTCCAGTCCACAAGATTCCATTTCACTCCTTAACGTTCCATTCCTTCTTCAACATTCTATTCTTTTCCACAACATTCCATTGCATTCCATTGAATTCCCTTCCATTCCATAACATTCAGTCCTTCCCAACACATTATTCCCATTCTGTTACATAACATTACATTCCATTCATTACAATTCGGTTCTACTACACTACATTCCACTTCATGCCTTAAAATTCCATTCGATTTTACAACATTCCAGTACATTTCAAACATTATATTTTGTCCCCTTTCATAAGATTCCATTCCAATCCACAAAATTCCATTCCATTCCTTAACCTTCCATTCCGTTCAGAAATGTTCTATTCCATTCCACAACATTCCATTGCATTCAACAGCATTCCATTCCATTCCTTAACTTTCCATGCAATTCCCCAACATTCAATTCCATTCCATAACATTTGTTTCCATTGAAACACATTATTCCCTTTCTGTAACCTCATATTCCATTCCATTCATTAAAATTCGGTTCTATTAATCTACATTCCACTACAAACCATAACATTCCATTTGATTACACAACATTCCATTACATTTGAATCATTCTATTTTATTCTATTCCGTAAGATTCCATTCAAATCCAAATAATTCCATTGGCTTCCTTAACATTACATGCCTTTCAGTAACATTCTATTCCTTTCCGCAACATTCCATTGCATTCCAAAGCGTTCCATTCCGTTCCATAACATTCGATTTCATTCCAACACATTATTGCCGTTCTGTTGCAAACATTCCATTCCACTCACTAAAATTTTGTCCTCTTAACGAACATTCCACTTGACAGCATTACATTCCAATCGATTACGCAACATTCATTTCCAATTCATCATATTTCATTCTGTTGCATAAGGTTCCGTTCCAATCCAAAAAATTCCATTCCATTCCTTAAACTTCCATTCCTTTCCCAACATTCCGTTCAATTCCACAAGATTCCATTCCATTCCATTCCATACAATTCATTCCTAACACATTATTCTCTTTCTGCTTCAACACATTCGATACCATTCATTAAAATTTCGTTCTACTAATCAATTCCACTTCGTACCATAACATTCCATTCGACTACACAACATTCCAGTCCATTTCAAACATTCTATTTCATCCCCTTCCATAAGATTCCATTCCAATCCACAAAATTCCATTCCATTCCTTTATCTTCGAATCCTGTCCCAACACTCTTTTCCTATCCTCAACATTCCATTCCATTCCACAGCATTCCATTCCGTTCGACAACATAGCATTCCATTCCATAACTTTCGACTCCATTGGAACACGTTATTGGATTATAATCTAATATTCCATTACATTCTTCAAAATTCGGTTTTTTAATCAACATTCCACTTCATACATTAACTTTCCATTCCATTTCACAACATTCCATTTCAGTTTAAACATTTATTTCATTCTATTGCATAACATTCCATTCCAGTCCGCAAGATTCAATTTCATTCCTTAACGTTCCATTCCTTTCCACAACATTCCATTGCATTCCACCGAATTCCCTTCCATTCCAAGTCATTCCATTGCTTTCTATTCCATTCGATTCATTCCAACACATTATTCCCATTCTTTTACCAAACATTCCATACCATTCTTCAAAATTCGTTTCTATTAGTCAACATTCCACTTCGTACAATAACATTCCATTCCATTTAAAACATTGTATTTCATTCTGTTGCATAGCATTCCATAGCAATCCACAAAATTCCATTCCATTCCTTCACCCTCCATACCAATCCCCAACTTTGTATTACTTTCCACAACATTCCATTGCATTCCCCAGCATTCCATTCCTCTCAATAATAGTCATTCAATTCCACTGTAATCTATTCAATTCCATAACATACAATTCCATGCCAACACATTATTCTCGTTCTGTTACTCAACATTCCATTCCATTCATTAAAATTTTGTCCTCTTTATGAACATTCCACTTCATAGCATAACATTCCTTGTGGTTACGTGACATTCGTTTCCAATTCATTCTATTTCATTCTCTTGCATAAGATTGCATTCCAATCCAAAAAATTCCATTCCATCCCTTAAACTTCCATTCCTTTCCCTACATTCCATTCAATTCCACAACAGTCCATTCCATTCCATTACATCCAATTCATTCCCAACATATTATCCTCGTCCGCTACAAAACGTTCGATACCATTCATTAAAATTCGGTTCTATTAATTCAAATTAACCTTCATAGCAAAACTTTCCATTCGATTACACAACATTCCTTTCCAGTTCATTCTATTTCATTCTCTTGCATTAGATTCCATTCTAATTAACCAAATTCCATTCCATACTTAACCTCCTTACCTTTCTCAAAAATTCTATTCCTTTTACCAACATTCCATTGCATTCTACAGCATTCAATTCCATTACTTTCCACAACGTTCTATTACTTTCCAATACTTTCCATTGCATTTCACATCATTCCATTCCATTGCATAACATTCCGTTCAATTCCACAACACTCCATTACATTCCATAACATTCCATTCCATTCCAACAAATTATTGCCGTTCTGTTACCTAACATTCCATTCCATTCATTGAAATTCTTTTCTACTAATCAACATTCCACATCATACCATAGCATTCATTCGATTACAAATCCCATTCAATTGCAAACATTGTATGTCTTTCCATTGCGTAAGATTCCAATTCAACCCACAAAATTCCATTGCATTCCTTCAAATTCCATTCCTTTCCTTAACGTTCTATTCCTTTCCACAACATGACACTGCATTCCACAGCATTCCATGCCTTTCCATAAAATTCGATTCCCTTCAAAAACATTATTCTTGATCTGTTACATAATACTCCATTGTATTCATTAAAATTCACTTCTTTTAAGCAACATTCTACTTCATACCACAAAATTCCAATCCAATATACAACATTCTATTGACTTTCAAATGCAGTATTTCATTCTATTACATAAGATTCCATTCCAATCCTCGAAATTCCATTCCAGTCCTAAACGTCCCATTGCTTTCCCTAACGTTCTACTTTTTTCCACTCCATTCCATTGCATTCCACAATATTCCATTCCATTCAGAATCATTCCATTCCTTGCCATTCCATTCGGTTCCATTCCAACACATCATTCCTATTCTTTTACAAAACATTCCATACCATTCTTCAAAATTCGGTTCTATTAATCAACATTGCACTTCATACCATAACATTCCATTCGATTATACAACATTCCAGCCATTTCAAACATTCTATTTCATTACATTCCATAAGAATCCATTCCAATCCACAAAATTCCATTCCATTCCTTTGACATCCATTCCTGTCCCAACACTCTCTTTCTTCCACAACTTTCCATTACATTCCACAGCATTCCAGTCCACAATTCAGCATTCCATTCCATAACATTTGACTCCATTCGAACACATTATTCCGATTATTACCTAACAGTTCATTCCATTCTTCAAAATTCGTTTCTGTTAATCAACATTCCACTTCCTAGCAAAACATTCATTTCCATTACACAACATTCCATTCCACTTTAAACATTCTATTTCATTCTATTCCGTAACATTCAGTTCCAGTCCACAAGATTCCATTTCACTCCTTAACGTTCCATTCCTTCTTCAACATTCTATTCTTTTCCACAACATTCCATTGCATTCCATTGAATTCCCTTCCATTCCATAACATTCAGTCCTTCCCAACACATTATTCCCATTCTGTTACATAACATTACATTCCATTCATTACAATTCGGTTCTACTACACTACATTCCACTTCATGCCTTAAAATTCCATTCGATTTTACAACATTCCAGTACATTTCAAACATTATATTTTGTCCCCTTTCATAAGATTCCATTCCAATCCACAAAATTCCATTCCATTCCTTAACCTTCCATTCCGTTCAGAAATGTTCTATTCCATTCCACAACATTCCATTGCATTCAACAGCATTCCATTCCATTCCTTAACTTTCCATGCAATTCCCCAACATTCAATTCCATTCCATAACATTTGTTTCCATTGAAACACATTATTCCCTTTCTGTAACCTCATATTCATTCCATTCATTAAAATTCGGTTCTATTAATCTACATTCCACTACAACCATAACATTCCATTTGATTAAACAACATTCCATTACATTTGAATCATTCTATTTTATTCTATTCCGTAAGATTCCATTCAAATCCAAATAATTCCATTGGCTTCCTTAACATTACATGCCTTTCAGTAACATTCTATTCCTTTCCGCAACATTCCATTGCATTCCAAAGCGTTCCATTCCGTTCCATAACATTCGATTTCATTCCAACACATTATTGCCGTTCTGTTGCAAACATTCCATTCCACTCACTAAAATTTTGTCCTCTTAACGAACATTCCACTTGACAGCATTACATTCCAATCGATTACGCAACATTCATTTCCAATTCATCATATTTCATTCTGTTGCATAAGGTTCCGTTCCAATCCAAAAAATTCCATTTCATTCCTTAAACTTCCCTTCCTTTCCCAACATTCCTTTCAATTCCACAAGATTCCATTCCATTCCATTCCATACAATTCATTCCTAACACATTATTCTCTTTCTGCTTCAACACATTCGATACCATTCATTAAAATTTCGTTCTACTAATCAATTCCACTTCGTACCATAACATTCCATTCGACTACACAACATTCCAGTCCATTTCAAACATTCTATTTCATCCACTTCCATAAGATTCCATTCCAATCCACAAAATTCCATTCCATTCCTTTATCTTCGAATCCTGTACCAACACTCTTTTCCTATCCTCAACATTCCATTCCATAACTTTCGACTCCATTGGAACACGTTATTGGATTATAATCTAATATTCCATCACATTCTTCAAAATTCGGTTTTATAATCAACATTCCACGTCATACATTAACTTTCCATTCCATTTCACAACATTCCATTTCAGTTTAAACATTTATTTCATTCTATTGCATAACATTCCATTCCAGTCCGCAAGATTCAATTTCATTCCTTAACGTTCCATTCCTTTCCACAACATTCCATTGCATTCCACCGAATTCCCTTCCATTCCAAGTCATTCCATTGCTTTCTATTCCATTCGATTCATTCCAACACATTATTCCCATTCTTTTACCAAACATTCCATACCATTCTTCAAAATTCGTTTCTATTAGTCAACATTCCACTTCGTACAATAACATTCCATTCCATTTAAAACATTGTATTTCATTCTGTTGCATAGCATTCCATAGCAATCCACAAAATTACATTCCATTCCTTCACCCTCCATTCCAATCCCCAACTTTGTATTACTTTCCACAACATTCCATTGCATTCCCCAGCATTCCATTCCTCTCCATAATAGTCATTCAATTCCACTGTAATCTATTCAATTCCATAACATACAATTCCATGCCAACACATTATTCTCGTTCTGTTACTCAACATTCCATTCCATTCATTAAAATTTTGTCCTATTTATGAACATTCCACTTCATAGCATAAAATTCCTTGTGGTTATGTGACATTCGTATCCAATTCATTCTATTTCATTCTCTTGCATAAGATTGCATTCCAATCCAAAAAATTCCATTCCATCCCTTAAACTTCCATTCCTTTCCATACATTCCATTCAATTCCACAACAGTCCATTCCATTCCATTACATCCAATTCATTCCCAACATATTATCCTTGTCCGCTACAAAACGTTCGATACCATTCATTAAAATTCGGTTCTATTAATACAAATTAACCTTCATAGCAAAACTTTCCATTCGATTACACAACATTCCTTTCCAGTTCATTCTATTTCATTCTCTTGCATTAGATTCCATTCTAATTAACCAAATTACATTCCATACTTAACCTCCTTACCTTTCTCAAAAATTCTATTCCTTTTACCAACATTCCATTGCATTCTGCAGCATTCAATTCCATTACTTTCCACAACGTTCTATTACTTTCCAATACTTTCCATTGCATTTCACATCATTCCATTCCATTGCATAACATTCCGTTCAATTCCACAACACTCCATTACATTCCATAACATTCCATTCCACTCCAACAAATTATTGCCGTTCTGTTACCTAACATTCCATTCCATTCATTGAAAATCTTTTCTACTAATCAACATTCCACAACATACCATAGCATTCATTCGATTACAAATCCCATTCAATTGC
>JAVSCE010007790.1:0-189354 GCA_032199065.1 Smutsia gigantea
AGACACATAATAATTAAAATGGCAAAGATCAAAGATAAGGACAGAGTATTAAAGGCAGCTAGAGAGAGAAAAAAGATCACCTACAAAGGAAAACCCATCAGATATCATCAGACTTCTCAACAGAAACCTTACAGGCCAGAAGAGAATGGCATGATATATTTAACGTAATGAAACAGAAGGACCTCGAACCAAGAATATTGTATCCAGCACGATTATCATTTAAATATGATGGAGGGATTAAACAATTTCCAGATAAACGAAAGTTAAGAGAATTTGCGTCTCATAAACCACCACTACAGGATGTCTTAAATGGACTGCTCTAGACGGAAGCACACCTAAGGCTAAAAAGATGTCACCAGAGGGAAAAAAAATCATAGCAAAGAAAGCAGACCATCCAAAAGCAACTGAAGGCAAAGAATAAAACACCTATTATAGAAAGAATGGAGGAGGAGGAATAAGAAGGGAGAGAAAGAAAGAAACATCAGACTGTGTTTACAATAATTTAACAATAAAGTTAAGTTAGATTGCTAGATAGTAAAGAGGCAACCCCTGAACCCTTGGTAACCACGAATCTAAAGCCAGCAATGGCAATAAGTACATACCTATCAATAATCACCCTAAATGTAAATGGACTGAATGCACCAATCAAAAGACACAGAGTAACAGAATGGATAAAAAAGCAAGACCCATCTATATACTGCCTACAAGAAACTCACCTCAAATCCAAAGATATACACAGACTAAAAGTGAAGGGATGGAAAAAGATATTTCATGCAAACAACAAGGAGAAAAAAGCAGGTGTTGCAGTACTTGTATCAGACAAAAATAGACTTCAAAACGAAGAAAGTAGCAAAGATAAAGAAGGACATTACATAATGATAAAGGGGTCAGTCCAACAAGAAGATATAACCATTATAAATATATATGCACCCAACACAGGAGCGCCAGCATATGTGAGACAAATACTAACAGAATTAAAGGAGGAAATAGACAGCAATGCATTCATCTTAGGAGACTTCAACACACCACTCACTCCAGAGGACAGATCAACCAGACAGAAAATAAGTAAAGACACAGAGGCACTGAACAACACACTAGAACAGATGGACCTAACAGACATCTACAGAACTCTACACCCAAAAGCAACAGGATACACATTCTTCTCAAGTGCACATGGAACATTTTCCAGAATAGACCACATACTAGGCCACAAAAAGAACCTCAGTAATTTCAAAAATATTGAAATCCTACCAACCAACTTCTCAGATCACCAAGGTATAAAACTAGAAATAAATTTTAGAAAGAAATCAAAAAGGCTCACAAATACATGGAGACTTAACAACACTCTCCTAATTAATCAATGGGTTAACGACCAAATCAAAACAGAAATCAAAGAATATATGAGACTAATGACAACAACAACACAAAGCCACAACTTCTGTGGGACGCAGCAAAGGCAGTTCTAAGAGGAAAGTATATTGCAATCCAGGCCTATTTAAAGAAGGAAGAACATTCCCAAATGAATAGTCTAAAGACACAATTACTGAAGTTGGAAAAAGAAGAACAGATGAGGCCCAAAGTCACCAGAAGGAGGGACATAATAAAGATTAGAGAAGAAATAAATAAAATTGAGAAGAATAAAACAATAGAAAAAATCAATAAAACCAAGAGCTGGTTCTTTGAAAAAATAAACAAAATAGATAAACCCCTAGCCAGACTCATTAAGAGAAAAAGAGAATCTACACACATAAACACAATCAGAAATGAGAAAGGAAAAATCACGACGGACCCCACAGAAATACAAAGAATCATAAGAGAATATTATGAGAATCTATATGCTAACAAGCTGGAAAACATAGAAGAAATGGACAACTTCTTAGAAAAATACAACCTTCCAAGACTGACCAAGCAAGAAACAGAAAAACTAAACAGACCAATCACCAGTGACGAAATCGAATTGGTAATCAAAAAACTACCCAAGAACAAAACCCCTGGGCCTGATGGATTCACCTCTGAATTCTACCAGACATATAGAGAAGAAATAACACCGATTCTCCTTAAAGTTTTCCAAAAAATAGAAGAGGAGGGAATACTTCCAAACTCATTCTATGAAGCCAGCATCACTCTAATACCAAAACCGGGCAAAGACCTCACCAAAAAAGAAAATTACAGACCAATATCCCTGATGAACGTAGATGCAAAAATACTCAACAAAATATTAGCAAACCGAATTCAAAAATACATCAAGAGGATCATACACCATGATCAAGTGGGATTCATCCCAGGGATGCAAGGATGGTACAACATTCGAAAATCCATCAACATCATCCACCACATCAACAAAAAGAAGAACAAAAACCACATGATCATCTCCATAGATGCTGAAAAAGCATTTGACAAAATTCAGCATCCATTCATGATTAAAACTCTCAACAAAATGGGTATAGAGGCAAGTACCTCAACATCATAAAGGCTATATATGACAAACCCACAGCTAACATCATAGTTAACGGCGAGACGCTGAAAGCTTTTCATCTAAAATAGGGAACAAGACAGGGATGCCCACTCTCTCCACTGTTATTCAACATAGTACTGGAGGTCCTAGCCACAGCAATCAGACAAAACAAAGACATACAAGGCATCCAGATTGGTAAAGAAGAAGTCAAATTGTCACTATTTGCAGATGACATGATACTGTACATAAAAAACCCTAAAGATTCCATTCCAAAACTACTAGAACTAATATCTGAATTCAGCAAATTTGCAGGATACAAAATTAACACACAGAAATCTGTTGCTTTCCTATACACTAATGATGAACTAACAGAAAGAGAAATCAGAAAAACAATTCCATTCACAATTGCATCAAAAAGGATAAAATACCTAGGAATAAACCTAACGAAGGAAGTGAAAGACCTGTACTCTGAAAACTACAAAGACACTCGTAAGAGAAATTAACGAGGACACTAACAAATGGAAATGCATCCCATGCTCTTGGCTAGGAAGAATAAATATTGTCAAAATGGCTATACGACCTAAAGCAATCTACAGATTCAATGCAATCCCTATCAAACTACCAACAGCTTTCTTCAATGAACTGGAACAAATAATTCTAAAATTCATATGGAACCACAAAAGACCCCGAATAGCCAAATCAATCCTGAGAAGGAGGAATAAAACAGGGGGAATTACACTCCCTGACTTCAAGCTCTACTACAAAGCCACAGTAATCAAGACAATTTGGTATTGGCACAAAAAGAGACCCACAGACCAGTGGAACAGAATACAAAATCCAAACATTAAACCAAACATATACAGTCAATTAATATTTGATAAAAGTGCCTTGGATATACAATGGGGAGATGACAGCCTCTTCAGCAGCTGGTGTTGGAAAAACTGGACAGCTACATGTAAGAGAATGAAACCTGGACTACTGTCTAGCCCCATACACAAAGGTAAACTCAAGGTGGATCAAAGACCTGAATGTAAGTCATGAAACCATAAAACTCTTAGAAAAAAAGCATAGGCAAAAATCTCTTGGACATAAACATGAGCAACTTCTTCATGAACATATCTCCCCGGCAAGGGAAACAAAAGCAAAAATTAACAAGTGGGACTATATCAAGCTGAAAAGCTTCTGTACAGCAAGGACACCATCAGTAGAACAAAAAGACATCCTACAGTATGGGAGAATATATTCATAAAAAACGTATCTGATAAAGGGTTGACATCCAAAATATATAAAGAACTCATGCACCTTAACAAACAGAAAGCAAATAATCCAATTAAGAAATGGGCAGAGGACATGAATAGACACTTCTCCAAAGAAGAAATTCAGATGGCCAACAGGCACATGAAAAGATGCTCCACATCGCTAATCATCAGAGAAATGCAGATTAAAACCACAATGAGATATCACCTCACACCAGTGAGGATGGCCAACATCCAAAACACAAACAACAACAAATGTTGGCGAGGATGTGGAGAAAAGGGAACCCTCCTACACTGCTGGTGGGAATGCAAATTAGTTCAACCATTGTGGAAAGCAGTATGGAGGTTCCTCAAAAAACTCAAAATAGAAATACCATTTGACCCAGGAATTCCACTCCTAGGAATTTACCCTAAGAATGCAGCAGCCCAATTTGAAAAGACAGATGCACCCCTATGTTTATTGCAGCACTATTTACAATAGCCAAGAAATGGAAGCAACCTAAGTGTCCATCAGTAGATGAATGGATAAAGAAGATGTGGTACATATACACAATGGAATATTATTCAGCCATAAGAAGAAAACAAATCCTACCATTTGCAACAACATGGATGGAGCTAGAGGGTATTATGCTCAGTGAAATAAGCCAAGCCGAAAAAGACAAGTATCAAATGATTTCACTCATATGTGGAGTATAAGAACAAAGAAAAAAACTGAAGGAACAAAACAGCAGCAGACTCACAGAACCCAAGAACGGACTAATAGTTACCAAAGGGAAAGGGACTGGGGAAAATGGGCGGGAAGGGAGGGATAAGAGGGAAAAAGGGGCATTACGATTAGCAGATGTAATGTTGGGGGGGCACGGGGAGGGCAGTACAACTCAGAGAAGACAAGTAGTGATTCTATAGCATCTCACTACGCTGATGGACAGTGACTGTAATGGGGTTGGTGGGGGGGACCTGATGAAGGGTTAGTTTAATAACCGTAATATTGCACATGTAATTGTAGATTAATGATAATAAAATAAATTATATTTAAAAAAAAGCAGAAAGGACATTTACTCAGTAGAATTTTGTCCTATGCTAGCCTCAGTAGCAGTTTTTTATACCCATTTAGAGATGAGAGAGTGTCTGTACTCATCTTTGAATCCCTAACAAATTGCCCAGCATATTCGGACAACTTGATGAATGTTTGAATTAACTTCTTAAAGGCAAGGACCCCTTAACTCTTGTCTTTCTTCTATCACAGTGCTGTGTGCATAGGTGCTCAATAAATGCTGGTTGTTTTATACACTAAAGAAAAACACAGGGGACTTAGCTTCATGATAAAAGCCACAAAAGTTACTTCTACTGGATCTCCTAAACATTTCTAGGCCAGGGATCATTCTTTAGACATTTTTGTATCCTTCATAGAGTCCTGTACCTGTAGAAACTCACCTGCTTGGTGAGATGACTTCTATATACAGTCAACATATTATTCCAGTGAATTCGTTGAAGTAACACATCAAAACTCTCATGGGGAAGACTCTCTAGAAAATGTGTCAACCTTGCAAATGGTTTTTAAACTATTTTAGAAAAGTTCAAATGTACACAAAATTAAAATAGTATAATGAGCTTCTGTGTGCCCATGATCCAGCTTAACCTCAACTATTAAACTAGATTGTCTTGCTTCACTCCCATGCCTCACACACCTTTGCCCCATAAATTATTTTAAAGCTAATCCCAGATATGTCATTTCATTGATAAATACTTCATGATCTCTCTAAAATATAGACTTTAAAACAATATTGTCACACTTGAAAATAATAGTAGTTTCTTAATATCAAATATCTAACCAGGGTTTACAGTTCTGATTTTCTTACAGGTGTCTCTTTATAAACTGGTTTGTTTGAATAAGGATTCAAACAAGATTTATAGGATTTATTATATTTGATAAATGTCCTTTATTTTTTAAAATTTATTATAGTTTGCTATTTGTTTTTCTCCCCTAACAAGTTGTTGAAGAAACAGGCTCATTATAGAATTTCTCACATTTTGGGTTTTACATTATTTTCTAATGATTTAGTTTAACATGTTCCTTTAGCTCCTGAATTGCTTATATACTACTGTTGCTTAGATTTATAGCTTGCCTCTTCCCTGCACCCCAGAAAGCAGCTCTTAAATCTAGTGAAGAATACTCTATAGATGGTGGCATGCGCTTCCGTCAAGAAGAGCTAAATATCTAGTTACCTATCTTTTTGTGATGTTAAAATTGATCAGTTTTAGCTGTTATCAGCCTGATTTGTCCATTATAAAGTTCCCACCAGCCTTTTACCTGCTGCTTTTAGTAGCTACTGGAGATTGCCTAGATCCAGTGTTTATTAGAAATTGCAAAACAGTGATGTTTGGTTCTTTAATTCCTTCAGAATTTATTAACTGTAGTTCTTCTGTACAGAGAATATACAGGAACTCTTTAGGCTATCTTAACACTGATAAGTGTAAAAGTATCTAAAATGAAGCTTAAAATATATAAGGTTGTTCATTTCTTTAATTCTGCAGTGGAGAACTACCTAATTATGACTCTATCTAGAAGCGATAAAAGAAAATAATGGTGACTTTAAGAATATTCACATGTCACTTACCAATGCAAACAACGTCAAATAAATGGGAAGAAATATTACAACTCATAGAAAACAGGATGAACACATATATGTAGAAAGAGGTGCTAGAAATTAATATGAGAGAAAGGCCAAAAACCATTGAAAAGTTGGCAAGACATGGAAACAGACAGTTCATGGGAAAGGAGATACAAAAGACTCTACATATATGGAAAGATGTTTGACCTCACCCTTCAGTAAGAAAAGTGCACACAGACACCCCAAAATACATTTTTTTCTTAGACTGGCAGAAGTCCAGAAATTTGATATGCATTAGGTTATTGATGTTACAGAGAAACAGTTATTGCTGTAGAGAGTATAACTATCCTCAGGGAGAATAATTTGGCAACATCTGTCAATCACAGATGTATACCTCCTTCCTGAAAATCCTGCTTCTGGGAATTTATCTTAGGTAGGTCCTTGCATACACGAAATGTGTGTTCAAGGTTTGTCCCCGCAGCCTTGAATAGAATCAACCTAAATGTCTAGCCCCTTAGAATGGCTAGATGATGCACAGGAGTTATATTTTGTAGGAAAAGGGGGAGGGAAACAATAAAATGTTGCTTATATTGGCATTAAGAATTGGAAGATATACAAGTGGTTACATGTTATTCAGGGATGGGTGCTGGATGATGCAGATAAGAGTAGAAGCAAGACTTTCTCTACATTTTCAGTTTTTGATTTTTGAAGTATGTGCATGTATTTTCAAATAGGAAATTAAAAATATTGTTGCAAAGTTGTTTCAGATCTAAGAGCAAAAGAAATATATCTCTTCCTAATAGCTAACTAAAAGAAAAATCTGGTTACTGAAAACTTTACCCTGAAGTTAGAGAAAAACAGTTAGACGTATATATTTGCAAGCTTGAGCATCACTGTAGTATTTATTATATATAGAAAGAGCCTCAATTTGAATGTGACCTTATTCCTTAACTGTCTGTGTAATTACGGGCGTGTTTCTAAACTTGTCATCTTTCTTTTTTTGTAAAGTCTAGTAATATCTGCTTTGGCAGGGCTCTTATAAGAATTAAGAAGGTATGAAAAAACCACCTAATGCTTAATATATTCTTTCCTTTATAGTGAGGAAGAACTGTGGGATTAGACTAGTAGGAATGTGTTTTAAGCATATGGGACACTTTGGAACCGTGAACCACCATGTAAAAAGTTCAGTTACTCTGAGGCTGCCATGCTGTGAGGAAGCTCTGCCACATGCAGGCACACGATGGCTCTAGCTGAGGTCCTACCCAGCAGCTAGCATCATACACAAGACATGTGAGTAAAGACTCTGTCAGGTGATTCCAACCCCCAGTGGACAGTCGTGCCCACTGAGGACCATGACATTGTGTAGTAGAGGCCATTCATCTCCTCTGTGCCCTGTCTGAATTCCTGACCCACAGAATCCAGGGACCTAATAAAATAGTTGTACACCACTAAATTCTGAAGGGTTTTGTTCTGCACTAAAAGCAGCAAAAGCAAATTTTGAGATGAGGGTGATTACAATTTGCATTTGTACAGAGGAAAAGAGAGTAACTTAAACAGGCCAAGAGATGGCATGATGGTTTAAGGCTAGAGATTTAAATTTGTGAATTATTCATACAAGGCTGATAGCTGAAGCTAGGAGAGTGCCTGAGCTCCTCAAAGGAGAGAGGGGAGAAGATGGGTAGCCTAAACTTTAGGTGTCTCCATCTGATAATAAGAAGAGTGAGAGAAGAAATCTGCAGAGACAGCCCTAAATGGCATTGTCAGAGACAGCAGATCCTAGAGTGCAAGTGTTGGCAGAAATGGTCTTAAAAGGAACAAGGAACAAAACGAAGAGGTCATGAGACGTGGTACATGAGCCAGATGGCCTGGCTTCAAATCTGACTGCTTCCCAGCTGTGCCTCAGTTGCCTCATCTGTAAAATGGGGCTATTAATAAATAGTAGTCCTCCATCTAACAGGGTTGTGAGGATTCAGTGAGTCAGTACACATAAACTGCTGTAGACATCTTCACATGTTAGCAGAGAGTGCTGAGATTTGATTTGAAGGTGAGGTTAGTAATTTCAATACCTTTATGTGGTCAGAAGCCAGATTTGTAAGACTTTAGGGATTATTTTCACAAATAACAGAAAACAAAATTTTTGAGGTATTTTTTCTTGACTGGCAGATCAACCATGTTTCCCTGTGGTGTGTATCAAGGCAGCAGTGTGCTGGGTGCTGGTGAATGAAAGCCTTAGGTGTCAAAGAGGAGAGCCTGGGAACCAAAACTCTGGGGGCCAGGTTGTGTCCGTGTGATCCCCTCGATCGTCCTGTCAACTTGGAAGTCATTCTCATTTTACAGAAGTGGAAACTGAGAGGCACAGGTTAAGTCACTTGCTAGAGGTCACAGAGCAGAACCCAGGTGAGCATGACTACAAGCGTCATGATTCAGGTGACATTGTGTTCCTCAGGTTTTAACTACCTATATGACAGTTTCACATGAAGATCCATTTAACATATGAGAATTGTAATACATAGGAATTCTACTTTTCTTCCTGAATTCTAGCAGAGAAAGCCAGGTTGTTTCATGGTTTGAGGCATTTCTTTTTTTTTTTTCTAATTTAACCTCCTTTCTTCTTTTTTTTTTTTGGTATCATTAACATACACTTACATGAGGAAAATTATGCTTACTAGACACGCCCCATTATCAAGTCCCCATCACATACCTCATTACAGTCACTGTCCATCAGTGTAGTAAGATGCTATAGAATCACTACTTGTCTTCTCTGTGCTATACTGCCTTCCCCATGCCCCACCACACACATTATGCGTACTAATCGTAATGCCTCTTTTTCCCCTTATCCCTCCCTTCCCACTCATCCTCCCCAGTCCCTTTCCTTTTGGTAATTGTTAGTCCATTCTTGGGTTCTGTGATTCTGCTGCTGTTTTGTTCCTTCAGTTTTTTCTTTGTTCTTATACTCCACAGATGAGTGAAATCATTTGATACTTGTCTTTCTCTACCTGGCTTATTTCACTGAGCATAATACCCTCCAGCTCCATCCATGTTGTTGCAAATGGTAGGATTTGTTTTCCTCTTACAGCTGAATAATATTCCGTTGTGTATATGTACCACCTCTTCTTTATCCATTCATCTCCTAATGGACACTTAGGTTGCTTCCATTTCTTGGCTATTGTAAATAGTGCTGCAATAAACATAGGGGTGCATATGTCTTTTTCAAACAGGGCTCCTGCATTCTTAGGGTAAATTCCTAGGAGTGGAATTCCTGGGTCAAATGATATTTCTATTTTGAGTTTTTTGAGGAACCTCCATATTGCTTTCCATAATGGTTGTACTAATTTACATTCCAACCAGCAGTGTAGGAGGGTTCCCCTTTCTCCACATCCTCGCCAGCATTTGTTGTTCCTAGTCTTCTGTGTTAGCCATCCTAACTGGTGTGAGGTTATATCTTGTTCGGGGTTTAATTCGCGTTTTGCTGATAATTAGCTATGTGGAGAATCTTTTCATGTGCCTTTTGGCCATCTGAATTTCTTCTTTGGAGAGTGTCTGTTCAGATCCTCTGCCCATTTTTTAATTGGCTTATTTGCTTTTTGTTTATTGAGATGTGTGAGCTCTTTATATATTTTGGATGTCAACCCCTTATTGGATATGTCATTTATGAATATATTCTCCCACACTGTAGGATGCCTTTTTTTTCTGCTGATGGTGTCCTTTGCTGTACAGAAGCTTTTTAGTTTGATATAGTCCCACTTGTTCATTTTTGCTTGTTTCCCTTGCCCGTAGAGATAGGTTCATGAAAAAGTTATTCATATTTATATTCAAGAGAATTTGCCTATGTTTTCTTCTAAGAGTTTTATGGTTTCATGACTTACATTCAGGTCTTTGATCCATTTTGAGGTTACTTTTGTGTATGGAGCCAGACAGTAATCCAGTTTCATTCTCTTGCATGTAGCTGTCCAGTTTTGCCAACACCAGCTGTTAAAGAGGCTGTCATTTCCCCATTGTATATCCATGGCTCCTTTATCATATATTAATTGACCATATATGCTTGGGTTAATACCTGGACTCTCTATTCTGTTCCACTGGTCTATGTGTCTGTTCTTATGCCAGTATCAAATTGTCTTGATTACTGTGGCTTTGTAGTAGAGATTGAAGTTGGGAAGAGAGATCCCCATGCTTTATTCTTCCTCCTCAGGATTGCTTTGGCTATTCTGGGTCTTTTGTGTTTCCATATGAATTTTAGAACTATTTGTTCAAGTGCGTTGAAGAATGCTGTCGGTATTTTGATAGGAATTGCATTGAATCTGTAGATTGCTTTAGGCAGGATGGCCATTTTGACAATATTAATTCTTCCTGCCAAGAGCATGGGATGAATTTCCATTTATTAGTGTCCTCTTTAATTTCTCTTAAGAGTGTCTTGTAGTTACACTTCCGGGAAGATGGCGGTGTGAGCAGGGCGGCAGAAATCTCTTCCCAACACTATATTTATCTGCGAAAACACAGAAAATACATCTATTCCTAAAAGAGAGACGAGAATACATAGGAAAGCGCACAGCATGCAGCTACACCCGAGAGGACTCGGCACCCCAAGAGGCGGGTAAGATACAGAGCCGCGACCCGGCAGGACCCGAGCCCTCCCCCACCCCAGCGCACCGGCGGGAGGAGAGGATTCAGAGCCGGGAGGGAGTGGAAGTACACCCCGTGAAGTAGCCAGCCCCGGTGATCTGCGCGGGGAGCGCTGACCCACATTGCGCAGTGCAGCGGAGATTGGAGAGACAGAGGGGCAGGATCTGAGCGGGGAACGCGCCAGGGTGCTTGCAGCCGGCTCCCGGGAAGGAAAAAAAAAAAGCGCGCGCTTTCTTCAGCGGTCTTAAAGAGACAGGAGCCCAGCGGAGGAGCCAGATCGCCCCAGCACACTCAGCCCAGCAGGCTGGGAGCCTTGGGGACTTTCAGACGCCTTAGCTGGTGACTGAGGAAGCGTAGCCATACTTACACTTCTCACTGAGATCAACAGCCTCCTAGTCGTTCCCACCCCTGCCAGAGCGATAAATGGCCCTACAGAGCGGCACAGTCACAGCTGTGGACTAGTGGGGCAATAGCGCCACCTACAGCATTCCCACAGAATCTACGTCCGGTGGGCATTTTTTTTGTTTTTTTTTTGTTTTTTCTTTCTTTCTTTCTTTCTTTCTTTTTTTTCGCTTTCTTTTTCTTCTCTTTTTAAAGTCTTAAAGAGCCCAGCTGACATACGTGGCAACTATCAGTGACCAATTATATAGCCATGAAAAGACAGTGGAATATGGTTCAGACCAAAATCAACCACACAACCCCAGAGAGGGAGTCTGAAGGGATGGAAATGCACAGCCTCCCTGAAAAAGAATTCAGAATAAAAGTCATAACCATGCTGATGGACCTACAGAGAAATGTGAAGAGCTGAAGGAGGAAGTGAGGGAACTGAGGAAAGACAATACAGAAATCACACAAGCGATCGACGGGCTTAACAGCAGAATGGATGAGATGCAAGAGACTGTTAATGGAATAGAAAACAGAGAACAGGAGTACAGAGCAGCTGAGGCAGAGAGAGATAAAAGGATTTCTAGGAATGAAAGAATATTAAGAGAACTGTGTGACCAATCCAAACGGAACAATATTCGCATTATAGGAGTACCAGAGGAAGAAGAGAGAGAAAAAGGGATAGAAAGTGTCTTTGAAGAAATAATTGCTGAAAACTTTCCCTCGCTGGGGAAGGAAGTAGTCTCGCAGTCCACCGAAGCTCATAGATCTCCCAACACAAGGGACCCAAGGAAGACAACACCAAGACACATAATAATTAAGATGGCAAAGATCAAAGATAAAGACAGGGTATTAAAGGCAGCTAGAGAGAGAAAAAAGATCACCTACAAAGGAAAACCCATCAGACTATCATCAGACTTCTCAACAGAAACTTTACAGGCCAGAGGAGAATGGCATGATATATTTAACGTTATGAAACAGAAGGGCCTCGAACCAAGAATATTGTATCCAGCACGATTATCATTTAAATATGATGGAGGGATTAAACAATTTCCAGACAAAAGAAAGTTGAGAGAATTTGCGTCTCATAAACCACCACTACATGACTTCCGGGAAGATGGCGGTGTGAGCAGGGCGGCAGAAATCTCCTCCCAACACTATATTTATCTACGAAAACACAGAAAATACATCTATTCCTAAAAGAGAGACGAGAATACACAGGAAAGCGCACAGCGTGCAGCTACACCCGAGAGGACTCGGCACCCCAAGAGGCGGGCAAGATACGGAACCGCGACCCGGCGGGACCCGAGCCCTCCCCCACCCCAGCGCACCGGCGGGAGGAGAGGATTCAGAGCCGGGAGGGAGTGGAAGCACACCCTGCGAAGTAGCCAGCCCCGGTGATCTGCGCGGGGAGTGCTGACCCACATTGTGCAGTGCAGCGGAGATTCGAGAGACAGAGGGGCAGGATCTGAGCGGGGAACGCACCAGGGGGCTTGCAGCCGGCTCCCGGGAAGGAAAAAAAAAGTGCGCGCTTTCCTCAGCGGTCGTAAAGAGACAGGAGCCCAGCGGAGGAGCCGGATCGCCCCAGCACACTCAGCCCAGCAGGCTGGGAGTCCTGGGGAGTTTCAGACGCCTTAGCTGGCGACTGAGGAAGCGTAGCCATACTTAACACTTCTCACTGAGATCAACAGCCTCCTATTCGTCCCACCCCTGCCAGAGCGATAAAGGGCCCTGCGGAGCGGCACAGTCACAGCTGTGGAATAGTGGGGCAATAGCGCCACCTAGAGCATTCCCACAGAATCTACGTCCGGTGGGCATTTTTTTTGTTTTTTTTTTTTGTTTTGTTTTTGTTTTTTCTTTTCTTTCTTTTTTTCTTTTTTTTTTTCTTTCTTTCTTTTTTCTTTTTTTTCTTTTTTCTCTTTTTTTTTTCTTCTCTTTTTAAAGTCTTAAAGAGCCCAGCTGACATACGTGGCAACTATCAGTGACCAAATTATACAGCCATGAAAAGACAGAGGAATATGGTTCAGACCAAAATCAACCAGACAACCCCAGAGAGGGAGTCTGAAGGGATGGAAATGCACAGCCTCCCTGAAAAAGAATTCAGAATAAAAGTCATAACCATGCTGATGGACCTACAGAGAAATGTGCAAGAGCTGAGGGAGGAAGTGAGGGAACTGAGGAAAGACAATACAGAAATCAGACAAGCGATCGACGGGCTTAACAGCAGAATGGATGAGATGCAAGAGACTGTTAATGGAATAGAAAACAGAGAACAGGAGTACAGAGCAGCTGAGGCAGAGAGAGATGAAAGGATTTCTAGGAATGAAAGAATATTAAGAGAACTGTGTGACCAATCCAAACGGAACAATATTCGCATTATAGGAGTACCAGAGGAAGAAGAGAGAGAAAAAGGGATAGAAAGTGTCTTTGAAGAAATAATTGCTGAAAACTTTCCCTCGCTGGGGAAGGAAGTAGTCTCGCAGTCCACCGAAGCTCATAGATCTCCCAACACAAGGGACCCAAGGAAGACAACACCAAGACACATAATAATTAAGATGGCAAAGATCAAAGATAAAGACAGGGTATTAAAGGCAGCTAGAGAGAGAAAAAAGATCACCTACAAAGGAAAACCCATCAGACTATCATCAGACTTCTCAACAGAAACCTTACAGGCCAGAAGAGAATGGCATGATATATTTAACGTAATGAAACAGAAGGGCCTCGAACCAAGAATATTGTATCCAGCACGATTATCATTTAAATATGATGGAGGGATTAAACAATTTCCAGATAAACGAAAGTTAAGAGAATTTGCGTCTCATAAACCACCACTACAGGATATCTTAAATGGACTGCTCTAGATGGAAGCACACCTAAGGCTAAAAAGATGTCACCAGAGAAAAAAAAAAATCATAGCAAAGAAAGCAGACCATCCAAATACCAACTAAAGGCAAAGAATAAAACACCTATTATAGAAAGAATGGAGGAGGAGGAATAAGAAGGGAGAGAAAGAAAGAAACATCAGACTGTGTTTACAATAACTTAACAATAAAGTTAAGTTAGATTGTTAGTAGTAAAGAAGCAACCCTTGAACCCTTGGTAACCACGAATCTAAAGCCAGCAATGGCAATAAGTACATACCTATCAATAATCAACCTAAATGTAAATGGACTGAATGCACCAATCAAAAGACACAGAGTAACAGAATGGATAAAAAAGCAAGACCCATCTATATGCTGCCTACAAGAAACTCACCTCAAATCCAAAGATATACACAGACTAAAAGTGAAGGGATGGAAAAAGATATTTCATGCAAACAACAAAGAGAAAAAAGCAGGTGTTGCAGTACTTGTATCAGACAAAATAGACTTCAAAACGAAGAAAGTAGCAAAAGATAAAGAAGGACATTACATAATGATAAAGGGGTCAGTCCAACAAGAAGATATAACCATTATAAATATATATGCACCCAACACAGGAGCGCCAGCATATGTGAGACAAATACTAACAGAATTAAAGGAGGAAATAGACAGCAATGCATTCATCTTAGGAGACTTCAACACACCACTCACTCCAGAGGACAGATCAACCAGACAGAAAATAAGTAAAGACACAGAGGCACTGAACAACACACTAGAACAGATGGACCTAACAGACATCTACAGAACTCTACACCCAAAAGCAACAGGATACACATTCTTCTCAAGTGCACATGGAACATTTTCCAGAATAGACCACATACTAGGCCACAAAAAGAACCTCAGTAATTTCAAAAATATTGAAATCCTACCAACCAACTTCTCAGATCACCAAGGTATAAAACTAGAAATAAATTTTAGAAAGAAATCAAAAAGGCTCACAAATACATGGAGACTTAACAACACTCTCCTAATTAATCAATGGGTTAACGACCAAATCAAAACAGAAATCAAAGAATATATGGAGACTAATGACAACAACAACACAAAGCCACAACTTCTGTGGGACGCAGCAAAGGCAGTTCTAAGAGGAAAGTATATTGCAATCCAGGCCTATTTAAAGAAGGAAGAACATTCCCAAATGAATAGTCTAAAGACACAATTACTGAAATTGGAAAAAGAAGAACAAATGAGGCCCAAAGTCACCAGAAGGAGGGACATAATAAAGATTAGAGAAGAAATAAATAAAATTGAGAAGAATAAAACAATAGAAAAAATCAATAAAACCAAGAGCTGGTTCTTTGAAAAAATAAACAAAATAGATAAACCCCTAGCCAGACTCATTAAGAGAAAAAGAGAATCTACACACATAAACACAATCAGAAATGAGAAAGGAAAAATCACGACGGACCCCACAGAAATACAAAGAATCATAAGAGAATATTATGAGAATCTATATGCTAACAAGCTGGAAAACATAGAAGAAATGGACAACTTCTTAGAAAAATACAACCTTCCAAGACTGACCAAGCAAGAAACAGAAAAACTAAACAGACCAATCACCAGTGACGAAATCGAATTGGTAATCAAAAAACTACCCAAGAACAAAACCCCTGGGCCTGATGGATTCACCTCTGAATTCTACCAGACATATAGAGAAGAAATAACACCGATTCTCCTTAAAGTTTTCCAAAAAATAGAAGAGGAGGGAATACTTCCAAACTCATTCTATGAAGCCAGCATCACTCTAATACCAAAACCGGGCAAAGACCTCACCAAAAAAGAAAATTACAGACCAATATCCCTGATGAACGTAGATGCAAAAATACTCAACAAAATATTAGCAAACCGAATTCAAAAATACATCAAGAGGATCATACACCATGATCAAGTGGGATTCATCCCAGGGATGCAAGGATGGTACAACATTCGAAAATCCATCAACATCATCCACCACATCAACAAAAAGAAGAACAAAAACCACATGATCATCTCCATAGATGCTGAAAAAGCATTTGACAAAATTCAGCATCCATTCCTGATTAAAACTCTCAACAAAATGGGTATAGACGGCAAGTACCTCAACATCATAAAGGCTATATATGACAAACCCACAGCTAACATCATACTTAACGGCGAGACGCTGAAAGCTTTTCATCTAAGATCGGGAACAAGACAGGGATGCCCACTCTCTCCACTGTTATTCAACATAGTACTGGAGGTCCTAGCCACAGCAATCAGACAAAACAAAGACATACAAGGCATCCAGATTGGTAAAGAAGAATTCAAATTGTCACTATTTGCAGATGACATGATACTGTACATAAAAAACACTAAAGATTCCATTCCAAAACTACTAGAACTAATATCTGAATTCAGCAAATTTGCAGGATACAAAATTAACACACAGAAATCTGTTGCTTTCCTATACACTAATGATGAACTAACAGAAAGAGAAATCAGAAAAACAATTCCATTCACAATTGCATCAAAAAGAATAAAGTACCTGGGAATAAACCTAACGAAGGAAGTGAAAGACCTGTACTCTGAAAACTACAAGACACTCCTAAGAGAAATTAAAGAGGACACTAACAAATGGAAAAGCATCCCATGCTCTTGGCTAGGAAGAATCAATATTGTCAAAATGGCTATACTACCTAAAGCAATCTACAGATTCAATGCAATCCCTATCAAACTACCAACAGCTTTCTTCAATGAACTGGAACAAATAATTCTAAAATTCATATGGAACCACAAAAGACCCCGAATAGCCAAAGCAATCCTGAGAAGGAGGAATAAAACAGGGGGAATTACACTCCCTGACTTCAAGCTCTACTACAAAGCCACAGTAATCAAGACAATTTGGTATTGGCACAAAAACAGACCCACAGACCAGTGGAACAGAATAGAAAATCCAAACATTAACCCAAACATATACAGTCAATTAATATTTGATAAAAGTGCCTTGGATATACAATGGGGAGATGACAGCCTCTTCAGCAGCTGGTGTTGGAAAAACTGGACAGCTACATGTAAGAGAATGAAACTGGACTACTGTCTAGCCCCATACACAAAGGTAAACTCAAGGTGGATCAAAGACTTGAATGTAAGTCATGAAACCATAAAACTCTTAGAAAAAAACATAGGCAAAAATCTCTTGGACATAAACATGAGCAACTTCTTCATGAACATATCTCCCCGGGCAAGGGAAACAAAAGCAAAAATGAACAAGTGGGACTATATCAAGCTGAAAAGCTTCTGTACAGCAAAGGACACCATCAGTAGAACAAAAAGACATCCTACAGTATGGGAGAATATATTCATAAAAAACGTATCTGATAAAGGGTTGACATCCAAAATATATAAAGAACTCATGCACCTTAACAAACAGAAAGCAAATAATCCAATTAAGAAATGGGCAGAGGACATGAATAGACACTTCTCCAAAGAAGAAATTCAGATGGCCAACAGGCACATGAAAAGATGCTCCACATCGCTAATCATCAGAGAAATGCAGATTAAAACCACAATGAGATATCACCTCACACCAGTGAGGATGGCCAACATCCAAAACACAAACAACAACAAATGTTGGCGAGGATGTGGAGAAAAGGGAACCCTCCTACACTGCTGGTGGGACTGCAAATTAGTTCAACCATTGTGGAAAGCAGTATGGAGGTTCCTCAAAAAACTCAAAATAGAAATACCATTTGACCCAGGAATTCCACTCCTAGGAATTTACCCTAAGAATGCAGCAGCCCAATTTGAAAAGGACAGATGCACCCCTATGTTTATTGCAGCACTATTTACAATAGCCAAGAAATGGAAGCAACCTAAGTGTCCATCAGTAGATGAATGGATAAAGAAGAGTGGTACATATACACAATGGAATATTATTCAGCCATAAGAAGAAAACAAATCCTACCATTTGCAACAACATGGATGGAGCTAGAGGGTATTATGCTCAGTGAAATAAGCCAAGCCGAAAAAGACAAGTATCAAATGATTTCACTCATATGTGGAGTATAAGAACAAAGAAAAAAACTGAAGGAACAAAACAGCAGCAGACTCACAGAACCCAAGAACGGACTAATAGTTACCAAAGGGAAAGGGACTGGGGAAAATGGGCGGGAAGGGAGGGATAAGAGGGAAAAAGGGGCATTACGATTAGCAAATGTAATGTTGGGGGGGCACGGGGAGGGCAGTACAACTCAGAGAAGACAAGTAGTGATTCTATAGCATCTCACTACGCTGATGGACAGTGACTGTAATGGGGTTGGTGGGGGGGACCTGATGAAGGGGTAGTTTAATAATCGTAATATTGCACATGTAATTGTAAATTAATGATAATAAAATAAATTATATTAAAAAAAAAAACCACCACTACAGGATATCTTAAATGGACTGCCCTAGATGGAAGCACACCTAAGGCTAAAAAGATGTCACCAGAGAAAATAAAATCATAGCAAAGAAAGCAGACCATCCAAATACTAACTAAAGGCAAAGAATAAAACACCTATATAGAAAGAATGGAGGAGGAGGAATAAGAAGGAGAGAAATAAAGAAACATCAGACTGTGTTTACAATAACTTAACAAGAAAGTTAAGTTAGATTGTTAGATAGTAAAGAAGCAACCCTTGAACCTTTGGTAACCACGAATCTAAAGCCAGCAATGGCAATAAGTACATATCTATCAATAATCACCCTAAATGTAAATGGACTGAATGCACCAATCAAAAGACACAGAGTAACAGAATGGATAAAAAAGCAAGACCCATCTATATGCTGCCTACAAGAAACTCACCTCAAATCCAAAGATATACACAGACTTAAAGTGAAGGGATGGAAAAAGATATTTCATGCAAACAACAAAGAGAAAAAAGCAGGTGTTGCAGTACTTGTATCAGACAAAATAGACTTCAAAACGAAGAAAGTAGCAAAAGATAAAGGACATTACATAATGATAAAGGGGTCAGTCCAACAAGAAGATATAACCATTATAAATATATATGCACCCAACACAGGAGCGCCAGCATATGTGAGACAAATACTAACAGAATTAAAGGAGGAAATAGACAGCAATGCATTCATCTTAGGAGACTTCAACACACCACTCACTCCAGAGGACAGATCAACCAGACAGAAAATAAGTAAAGACACAGAGGCACTGAACAACACACTAGAACAGATGGACCTAACAGACATCTACAGAACTCTACACCCAAAAGCAACAGGATACACATTCTTCTCAAGTGCACATGGAACATTTTCCAGAATAGACCACATACTAGGCCACAAAAAGAACCTCAGTAATTTCAAAAATATTGAAATCCTACCAACCAACTTCTCAGATCACCAAGGTATAAAACTAGAAATAAATTTTAGAAAGAAATCAAAAAGGCTCACAAATACATGGAGACTTAACAACACTCTCCTAATTAATCAATGGGTTAATAACCAAATCAAAACAGAAATCAAAGAATATATGGAGACTAATGACAACAACAACACAAAGCCACAACTTCTGTGGGACGCAGCAAAGGCAGTTCTAAGAGGAAAGAATATTGCAATCCAGGCTTATTTAAAGAAAGAACATTCCCAATTGAATAGTCTAAAGACACAATTACTGAAATTGGAAAAAGAAGAACAAATGAGGCCCAAAGTCACCAGAAGGAGGGACATAATAAAGATTAGAGAAGAAATAAATAAAATTGAGAAGAATAAAACAATAGAAAAAATCAATAAAACCAAGAGCTGGTTCTTTGAAAAAATAAACAAAATAGATAAACCCCTAGCCAGACTCATTAAGAGAAAAAGAGAATCTACACACATAAACACAATCAGAAATGAGAAAGGAAAAATCACGACGGACCCCACAGAAATACAAAGAATCATAAGAGAATATTATGAGAATCTATATGCTAACAAGCTGGAAAACATAGAAGAAATGGACAACTTCTTAGAAAAATACAACCTTCCAAGACTGACCAAGCAAGAAACAGAAAAACTAAACAGACCAATCACCAGCGACGAAATCGAATTGGTAATCAAAAAACTACCCAAGAACAAAACCCCCGGGCCTGATGGATTCACCTCTGAATTCTACCAGACATATAGAGAAGAAATAACACCGATTCTCCTTAAAGTTTTCCAATAAATAGAAGAGGAGGGAATACTTCCAAACTCATTCTATGAAGCCAGCATCACTCTAATACCAAAACTGGGCAAAGACCTCACCAAAAAAGAAAATTACAGACCAATATCCCTGATGAACGTAGGTGCAAAAATACTCAACAAAATATTAGCAAACCGAATTCAAAAACACATTAAGAGGATCATACACCATGATCAAGAGGGATTCATCCCTGGGATGCAAGGATGGTACAACATTCGAAAATCCATCAACATCATCCACCCCATCAACAAAAAGAAGAACAAAAACCACATGATCATCTCCATAGATGCTGAAAAAGCATTTGACAAAATTCAGCATCCATTCATGATTAAAACTCTCAACAAAATGGGTATAGATGGCAAGTACCTCAACATCATAAAGGCTATATATGACAGACCCACAGCTAACATCATAGTTAACGGCGAGACGCTGAAAGCTTTTCATCTAAAATAGGGAACAAGACAGGGATGCCCACTCTCTCCACTGTTATTCAACATAGTACTGGAGGTCCTAGCCACAGCAATCAGACAAAACAAAGACATACAAGGCATCCAGATTGGTAAAGAAGAAGTCAAATTGTCACTATTTGCAGATGACATGATACTGTACATAAAAAACCCTAAAGACTCCATTCCAAAACTACTAGAACTAATATCTGAATTCAGCAAATTTGCAGGATACAAAATTAACACACAGAAATCTGTTGCTTTCCTATACACTAATGATGAACTAACAGAAAGAGAAATCAGAAAAACAATTCCATTCACAATTGCATCAAAAAGAATAAAGTACCTAGGAATAAACCTAACGAAGGAAGTGAAAGACCTGTACTCTGAAAACTACAAGACACTCGTAAGAGAAATTAACGAGGACACTAACAAATGGAAATGCATCCCATGCTCTTGGCTAGGAAGAATAAATATTGTCAAAATGGCTATATTACCTAAAGCAATCTACAGATTCAATGCAATCCGTATCAAACTACCAACAGCTTTCTTCAATGAACTGGAACAAATAATTCTAAAATTCATATGGAACCACAAAAGACCCCGAATAGCCAAAGCAATCCTGAGAAGGAGGAATAAACAGGGGGAATTACACTCCCTGACTTCAAGCTCTACTACAAAGCCACAGTAATCAAGACAATTTGGTATTGGCACAAAAACAGACCCACAGACCAGTGGAACAGAATAGAAAATCCAAACATTAACCCAAACATATACAGTCAATTAATATTTGATAAAAGTGCCTTGGATATACAATGGGGAGATGACAGCCTCTTCAGCAGCTGGTGTTGGAAAAACTGGACAGCTACATGTAAGAGAATGAAACTGGACTACTGTCTAGCCCCATACACAAAGGTAAACTCAAGGTGGATCAAAGACCTGAATGTAAGTCATGAAACCATAAAACTCTTAGAAAAAAACATAGGCAAAAATCTCTTGGACATAAACATGAGCAACTTCTTCATGAACATATCTCCCCGGGCAAGGGAAACAAAAGCAGAAATGAACAAGTGGGACTATATCAAGCTGAAAAGCTTCTGTACAGCAAAGGACACCATCAGTAGAACAAAAAGACATCCTACAGTATGGGAGAATATATTCATAAAAAACGTATCTGGTAAAGGGTTGACATCCAAAATATATAAAGAACTCATGCACCTTATAATCCAATTAAGAAATGGGCAGAGGACATGAATAGACACTTCTCCAGAGAAGAAATTCAGATGGCCAACAGCACATGAAAAGATGCTCCACATCGCTTATCATCAGAGAAATGCAGATTAAAACCACAATGAGATATCACCTCACACCAGTGAGGATGGCCAACGTCCAAAACACAAACAACAACAAATGTTGGCAAGGATGTGGAGAAAAGGGAACCCTCCTACACTGTTGGTGGGACTGCAAATTAGTTCAACCATTGTGGAAAGCAGTATGGAGGTTCCTCAAAAAACTCAAAATAGAAATACCATTTGACCCAGGAATTCCACTCCTAGGAATTTACCCTAAGAATGCAGCAGCCCAATTTGAAAAGGACAGATGCACCCCTATGTTTATTGCAGCACTATTTACAATAGCCAAGAAATGAAAGCAACCTAAGTGTCCATCAGTAGATGAATGGATAAAGAAGATGTGGTACATATACACAATGGAATATTATTCAGCCATAAGAAGAAAACAAATCCTACCATTTGCAACAACATGGATGGAGCTAGAGGGTATTATGCTCAGTGAAATAAGCCAAGCCGAAAAAGACAAGTATCAAATGATTTCACTCATATGTGGAGTATAAGAACAAAGAAAAAATACTGAAGGAACAAAACTGCAGCAGACTCACAGAGCCCAAGAACTGACTAATAGTTACCAAAGGGAAAGGGACTGGGGAAAATGGGCGGGAAGGGAGGGATAAGAGGGAAAAAGGGGCATTACAATTTGCAGATGTAATGTTGGGGAGGCACGGGGAGGGCAGTACAACTCAGAGAAGACAAGTAGTGATTCTATAGCATCTCACTACGCTGATGGACAGTGACTGTAATGGGGTTGGTGGGGGGACCTGATGAAGGGGTAGTTTAATAATCGTAATATTGCACATGTAATTGTAAATTAATTATAATAATATAAATTATATTAAAGAAAAAGAAAAAAAAAAGAGTGTCTTGTAGTTTTCAGGGTATAGGTCTTTCACTTCCTTGCTTAGGTTTATTCCTAGGTATTTTATTCTTTTCGTGCAATTGTGAATGGAATTGTTTTCCTGATTTCCCTTTCTGCTAGTTCATCGTTAGTGTGTAGGAATGCAACAGATTTCTGTGTATTAATTTTGTATCCTGCAACTTTGCTGAATTCAGATATTACTTCTAGTAGTTTTGGAGTGGATTTTTTAGGGTTTTTGTGTTCAATATCATGTCATTTGCTAACAGTGACAGATGACTTTTTCCTTACCAATCTGGATGCCTTTTATTTCTTTGTGTTGTCTCATTGCCATGGCTAGGACCTCCAGTACTATGCTGACTAAAAGCGGGAGAGTGGGCATCCTTGTCTTGTATTCTCACTGTTAAGTATGTTGTTGGCTGTGGGTTTGTCATATGTGGCCTTTAATATGTTGAGGTACTTGCCCTCTATACCCATTTTGTTGAGAGTTTTTATCATGAATGGTTGTTGAATTTTGTCAAATACTTTTTCAGCATCTATGGAAATGATCACGTGGTTTTTGTCCTTCTTTTTGTTGATGTGGTGGATGATGTTGATGGATTTTCGAATGTTGTACCATCCTTGCATCCCACTTGATCATGTTAGATGATCTTTTTGATGTATTTTTTAATTCAGTTTGCTAATATTTTGTTGAGTGTTTTTGCATCTATGTTCATCAGGGATATTGGTCTGTAGTTTTTTTTGTGGTGTCTTTGCCTCGTTTTGGTATTAGAGTGATGCTGGCTTCATAGAATGAGTTTGGAAATATTCCCTTCTCTTCTATTTTTTGGAAAACTTTAAGGAGAATGGGTATAACGTCTTCTCTAAATTGTCTGATAAAATTCAGTGGTGAATCCATGTGGCATTTCTTAATACCCTGATTTAAAGATATTTCATAAAGTTTTGATCAGGGAATTCATGAATAATTGCAAGCATTTTTACTAAATTACATTCAATTTGAAGGTGGATAAATAACACACTTTCCCCATTTAAGATTTTGAAGGAGATATTTAAAAACCAACATTTTATATATTTTGTCAAAAGCACATTTAATTATGCTGTGGTCATTTATACTTTTTAAAAGTGAGTCTTTTAATGACTTTATTGTTTAGAATTCTTTTCAGTTCTGTTTTAAACATTTGATTTTAGGGCTTGTATTTTTTGTTAAATGCAGCTATGAGTTCTTAATGTTTCATTTAAGGTAATTTTATGTATAATTAAAGTGGTATATAAATTCCAGAGATGCACATTTATTTCAACCTCTTTTTGAATAATTAGGCAACATTCAAGTTGCAAATATACAGCAGGGAACACATGTGGATATGTTGGTACAGATGGAACATAATTATGTTGTATTATGTTTGCCTTAATTCTTTTAGTGGTCAACAAAGACATCCCAGCAAAGTGGGAAAAGAACTAGTCTGGGCTAGTCCAGAATCCCCACTTACTAGTTAATGACCCTTGACAAGTCATTTTAAGACTATTCTGCATTTGGTTTATAGGGAGAGGCAATGGAACTAAGGGTTGAATTGTCACGCTGAAGCCTCTCTGGTGTGGGCTTGCTTGTCAGCACTGTGTCCTCACTCCCCCTGTTGACTTCCAGCAGCTGACAGGTGGGGTCCTGGCAAGGACCTTAGGCTTCTCTCTTTGCTGGAGGTGCTGTTTTCCTTTGAAATACTCAAGCCATGTATATAGTCTCTCTGGTGACAGGTGTCTCATTTTTCCTTGTGATGCAGATTTTTGAAAAGGTTCTTCATCTGTATGCTCTTTAGGGTCTGTGGTTTTCTAACCCATAGCCCCCTTTGATTAGGCAAAACTTTTGTTTAAAGACTTTCCCCCCAGGAGTATTGTAGACAGTATTGTAGACTATTGTAGAAGAAGAAGCAGTTGCTTGTCATATTAGCACTTGAGGTTTTAGTCTATTAATATGGTTCCATATCAATTAGAAGAGGATTTGTTGGATTAGTTGGTAGAACAGTAACACCGAGAAAACTAATATTCTCTATTAGGATCATGTCAGTTTATTTTGCTTTTACTTTTTATATGTAAAATTTTCAGACACAAAAGTAAACAAAATTGTATAATGGACAGCTGTATACTTACTACCTAGATTCATAATTAACATTTTGCCATATTGGCATGGTCTATTCTTTTATCAAGCAAATCAGAGATGTGTATTTAGAGGTGAAATGTCACCCTAGAAAATGTTTTTCTTAATTACTTACACTATCCTTAATAAAATTAACTATTAAGTCCTTATTATCATTTAATACCTAATCTACATTCATCTTTCTCCAGTTGTCCTAGATGTCTTTTGGTCATGGTTTGTTCAAACACTGACCTACTCAAGATCCATACATTTACATTTGATTGTTGAATTTAATCTAGAAGAGTCCCTGCTGCCTACTGGGCCCCGCACTCCCCCACCCCACAGCCTCCTGCTGTCACACTGATTTTCAGAGATCATTAATTGTAAGACAGTCCATCTTGGGGATTTGTCTGATTGTTTTAATTTAAGTGGTTTCTCTGTTCCTCATATTCCTAGAAACTGAAATTAGATCTAAAGGCTTGGTTAAATTCAGGGAAATAATTTTTAGCAAGAATGCTATTTTCTTCATCTGGTTTCACAACCAAGGAGCAGAATATAGTTGGATCTTGAAGATTTAAAGACTGTTGCTGGCTTTGAAAAGTGATTCTTTTTAGTGGTTTCCTAGGATAAACTTCAGTAGAGAAGTTCCTGTTTTTTTAAAGGTTTTTTATTAGTTTGAAGATTTAATGGGATTCTCCTTTCCCCTGAAACTGTTCCAGTTTGATTTCAAAAAGTAAAGGTCAAAGTAGCATTAAGTTACTGAATTTTCCCTTATACAAACCAAATAAATAGTTGATAAAACAGTGTTTTGTGACCTCTGTACACCACCTCTGGGCTCTAGCAGCCTCTGTGTATCAGGCTACTCTTTCTGTCTGCTCTTCTGGGCTGGCAGTTAGCTCGACTCTCTCCTCTCCTTCAACCCCCATGTTTATAACTTCTTTTATCTTTAAAAAAAAATCAGATTTGCTGTCTTTGTTTCCTTTGCTGTCATTGACTTTAGGCCTTGTCATCTCGTGGATGTCTGTGAACTGCAGCAACTGGTTTGGGTGGGCCGCTTCTAGTCTCTTCCCCTTGAGCCCATTTTTCTGGAAGGCCAGGTTCAGAGTCATGGCGGCTGGCGATCAGGGCCCTCACCTGGAAGTCAGAGGCCAGGGGTCAGAACCCAGAAGGCACAATGCCTAGTTGGCTGCTCTTCAGCAGGCACGTAACGTTTCCAAAAAGAGCATGAGTTTGCTCATCTATAAAACGGGGATGATAACTCTTTTGACTAAAGCAGAGTGTGGCAGGGCTTGAAAGAGGCCACAGACTGATTGTAAAATTTAATTTGAAAAATGCTCTAAAACAGAAGGGAATCTGATTTCTGCCCACAGCCTAGACCCACTCAGGCATTCTGCTATACTGTTATGTTTCCCACCACTGTATTTCCTCTCATATAGTACCCCTCTTTCTTACTCTGTCTAGAGAACTCTCTTCCGTTCTTCCGTTCCTGTTCTTCCGTCCATCCTTAAGGCCTGGGTCAAATCTTTATCTTCAATATGGCCATATTTGTTCTCCCAGCCCATAACTTTCCCTTTATGTAAATAAACTACTGCTTTTGTAGTTCAGCTTCTGTTCATTGTCCAAATATTTTACATGTAGGCCTCTTATTTCCTCACATCTTTTTAAGTTTCCTTGAGGCCATGATTTGATGAATTTGTGTCCAACTCAGAAACTAGTATAGGAACTGTGAAAACTTGATCATGTTACCCTTCAGACTAATTTCTAGTGAACTGGCTGTAGGATCCAGCTGCTTTCTTAAGTGTCTGGTATTTTTCTAGGATATGGGTACAACTTTCTTATGTGAGGCCCTCCTTCCTTTATTGAACCACCTGGGTCCTTTCGGTTGCTGCCTGTGGATAAAGTTGGCTTCAGCTTCTCTCCCTGTCTTCTCCTCTTTTCCAGCTGCAGTTTGTGTCCCAGGCCTCCCTTTTCCCGCTGGAGTGCAACCCTCAGTGTTTGGCAGGAATTGTCACCCTCTGACTTGGTGACTGTAGTGAGGGCTTATGGTAAAGAATTATATTAGCCACCCTTTGGCTTTGCTAAATAGCAAACTAGGGACAGTAGTTGTTCCATTTTCAACCTTCATCTTCTTTCATCCCTCAAAAACCTATGCTCCCAGCCCAACTGGCCATCAGAATCATTTGGCTTTTTAAAAGATGTAATTCTGGGTTCACCCCCCACACCTGTGAATCAGACTTTCTTAGGGTGGCTTGGAAAATTGGAAGTTTTCCAAAGCTCCCTATGATTGACCATATTTGGTAACTACTGTTATAAAAGATGATCCCTTCTCCCTTAATCATTGGTCGCTAGTGCTGGTACTTATTTGTCAGATAAGATTACAGATGGTGCCCTAACATCTGTCTGGGTGAAATCTCATGGCATAAGTGAAGGGATGAGCCTATTAAAGGCTTTTGAAGCAAATGGGTAGTTTATCAGATTGGTGTGTTCTTTCTTTAGAACTGCTGTGAACCAGACCTTGTTACCACCATCTGTTTTGTAAATTCCATTTTCAGTATAACAGCTGGATTGTGAAAGATGTACACAATTATCCAATTAAAAAAACTAAATTTGGCAAGTGTGCATCTTTTTTTTTTTAATGACTCCTTGAATACACTCTGTTTCTTCCCTTAGTCTTCCAAGGCTCTAATTGTGGTCTACCACAGATTTTCAGAGTAGTAAGCTGAGACCAGAATGAGAGTTTTTTTGGCTTGTATATGATTGGCAGCCTCCAGTTTTATCCATGAATGAATCTTTAAATAATTAAAAACAGGTGCTTTCCTCTACCTCAGGACAGAAAGACATTAGCAATTGGTATGCACATCTCAAAGGCTGACCAGTGGAGGTAGGAGAATAACTCTATAGGAATTTGACATTGATTTCTAACAACCCCAGAATTGTACAAACCATGTTAAACTCCTTCTTCAAAACCCATCCTTTTACCTGTGAAGATCCTGTAGCCCTGGTCACAGTACACACAAAGCTCAAGTGAGGACATGGGTCTCTGGATTCTCTTAATTCATTCCTTCCACTTTACCATTCTATTTCTTGAACCATTGTACATATGGTTCCTAACAAGCCAGTCAAGTAATTGTGTCTGGGTAGAGAGATTATATATGCTTCCATTTCCTCATTTTAGTATTTCAATATTTTATAAATAAACCACAGCAAACATTACTATTATAATCAGGAAAAAGTCTTAGTTAATAAAGATAACTTCATATGTGAAAACTTGTCCCTTGCCAACAGACATTGTGTTCATGAAGCCAGCTAAGAGTATGGGAATAGCTCACTGGTACTGTATTTGCTGAATGAAACATGTATATCATATTATTTTCAGAGCAGCCAGTACATTTATTTAAATAGCCTTGGCTATATATTTTTTCCAGCTTATTGAGATATAATTGACATACAACATTGTATAAGTTTAACAGGTTATACAATCTGTTGATTTGATATACTTATATTCTGCAATATGATTACTGCCATAGGTTAGCTAACTCCTCCATCTCATTGCATAATTACCATTTCTTTTTTGTGATCACAAAATTCTACTCTATTAGCCACTTTCAAGTTATGTAATACAATATTGTTAACGATAATAAAAGAGCTGTGCATTAAATCCCCAGAATTTATTTATGTTCTAACTGGAAGGTTGTATTCTTTGACCAACATCTCCCCATCTCTCCCCTCTCCCAGGCCCTGGTAACCACCATTCTACTCTGTTTCTATGAGTTCAGCTTTTTTTAGCTTCCACATGCAGGTGAGATCATACGGTGTTTGTCTTTCTCTGACTTATTTCTCTTAGCATAAGGTCCTCAAGGTCCATCCATGTTGTCTAAGCTGTATTTTAATTGCTTAAAAGCAATATGGGAATTTCTCTGCCACAGATGACAGGAATGAAATTTTCCAAAATAGCCAAACTTGTACTTTCTTTACAATGTATTGGATCTTTCCCGCTGACAGACTTGGATTTTATGAAATAAATTCGTGGAGTATATCAAAGCTGAGCAGCAGCCCTGCCTACTCTAGTAGACAGTGTGAGTGGTTGTCTAAAGTCATCTTAGTTTCTGCCATTATGTCAGTCTGTGGAATGTTTGGATTCAAGCTTATTTGGCCAAGTTTTCCAAATGTTAGCTCTGTCTTGTAAAGTGCAAAAAGCTGTGAGTATTCGAAGTTCTAACAAGAGGTGTACCATCGTGATGGAAATGAGAGCAGAGATAGCAGTTTCTTTCCTCTTTTAGTTTGTTTTAAGACAAAATTTTCAAACAGGAAGTAGAAAGCAAAAAGGTTTAATGGCACACTCAGGTCAGGGCAGAAGCCTTTGTTTTAATTGCAGAATGTGATTTAGGGGGGTTTCTAACGGAGTTTGTAGCAGGCTGTGTCTTTCCTCTGTAATCCTCCTCCAGCTGCAGACCTGTAACCTCAGTTTCTTGCTTTTCTTTTTTCCAGGAAAAAAAACATGAGCATGTATATGAACACCTCAATTTGAAGTATCTTTTTATTAATAAACATCTCAAGTACACAAGAAAAAGTATAAAGAACTAGTTTAACTGACATTTATCCAGTTCTAACAAATCTTAATATTCGATAATTGCTTTAAAAAATACAGATAAAGCTTCATAGTTATCTCTTTCTAATCCTCTTATCCTCTATAGAGGTAACCACTATCCTGAATTTGATCTCTTACTTTCATGGCCTATTTTTTTTAATCTTTACATTTTTAAAAATATTTTTTTGTACCGAAGTGTAGTTGATATATTATATTGGTTTCAAGTATACAACATAGTGATTCCACAGTTATTTGCATTGTTAAATCTTCACTCCACCTACTGTAGTTACTATCTATCACAATAGAAAGATGTTATAGAAATATTGACTATGTTTACTATGCTGTACTTTTTTTTTAATAATCAAAAAGGATTTATTGGATGATTCACATAAGCAGGGAACTCACTGGTTACCTTTTTTCCCTTTTTTTTTTAAATGAAGTACAATCTTAAACTGGTTTCAAGTATACAACATAGTGGTTCAACAGTTACCCATATTATTAAATCCTCAGCCCAAAGAGTGCAGTTACTAGCTGTCAACATAGAAAGATGTTACAGAATCTTTGAGTATATTCTCCATGCTGTGCTACTGTCCCTGTGACCAACTTATATTATGATTGAGAATTTTTGTGCCCCTTTATCCCCTTTCCCTCCACACCCAGCATCCCAACCCCTCCCCATGGTAACCACCAGTCACTTCTCAGTGTCTATGAGTCTACTGCTGTTTTGTTTTGTTTTAGATTCCACAAGTAAGTGAAATCGTATGGCATTTGTCTTTCTTTTCTTGGCTTATTTAACTTAGGTCTATCCATGTTGTTGCAAGTGGTAAGATTTATTTCTTTTTTATGCAGAATAATATTCCATTGTGTGTGTGTGTGTGTGTGTGTGTGTGTGTATCTGTACCACATCTTCTTTGTCCATTCATCTTTTGATAGACACTTTGGTTGTTTCCATAACTTGGCTATTGTAAATAATGTGGCGTTAAACATAGGGGTGTGTATATCTTTTTGAATCAGGATTTCGTTTTTTTCAGGTAAATTCTTAGGAGTGGAATTGCTGGGTCATATGGTATTCTATTTTTAGTTTTTTGAGGAACCTCCATAGTGCTTTCCACAATGGCTGTACCAATTGACATTCCCACCAACAGTGTAGGAGGGTTCCCCTTTTTCCACATCCTTGCCAAAGCTTGTTAATTTTTGTCTTTTGGATAGTGGCCATTCTAACTGGTGTGAGGTGATATCTCACTGTGGTTATAATTTGCACTTCTCTGATGATTAGTGATGTGGAGCATCTTTTCATGTGCCTGTTGGCCATCTGTATTTCTTCTTTGGAAAAATGTCTGTTCAGGTCCTCTGCCCATTTTTTGATTGGGTTATTTTTTGGTGTTGAGTTGTATGAGTTCTTTGTATATTTTGGTTATTAATCCTTTATCGGATAAATTGTTTACAAATATATTCTCCCATACTGTAGGCTGCTTTTTGTTCTGTTGATGGTGTCCTTTGCTGTACAGAAGCTTTTTAGTTTGATATATTCCTACTTGTTCATTTTTTATTTTCTTTCCCTTCCCCAGGAGATGTGTCCAGAAAAAAATTGCCATGCTTATATTCAAGAGTTTTATGGTTTCATGTCTTTCATTTAGGTCTTTCATGAATTTTGAGTTTACTTTTGTGTATGGAGTTAGACCATAATCCAGTTTCATTCTCTTGAATGTAGCTGTCCAGTTTTCCCAATATCAGTTATTGAAGAGACTGTCTTTTTCTCATTGTATATTCATGGCTTCTTTATCATATATTAATTGACCATATGTGTGTGGGTTTATTTCTAAGCTTTCTATTCTGTTCCACTGATCTATGTGTCTGTTCTTGTGCCAGTACCATACTATTTTGATTACTGTAGATTAGTATAGCTTGAATTCAGGGACCCTAATACCCCCAGCTTTGTTCTTCTCTCTCAGTAGTGCTTTGGCTGTTCAGGGTCCTTTGTGCTTCCTGAAATGAATGCCATAGGTATTTTGATAGGGATTGCATTGAATCTGTAAATTGCTTTGGGCAGATGGCCATTTTGACAATATTAATTCTTCCTATCCATGAGCCCTGATTTCCATTTATTTGAGTCTTTTTTATTGTCTCTCATGAGTGTCTTATAGTTTTCAGAGTACAGGTCTTTCACCTCCTTAGTTAGGTTTATTCCTAAGTATTTTATTCTTTTTGATGCTGTTATAAATGGAATTGTTTTTTTTTATTTCTCTTTGGGCTTGTTTGTTGTTAGTATATAGGAATGCAACAGTATTTCTGTGTATTAATTGTATCCTACAGCTTTGTTGAATCCAGTTATTCTAATAGATTTTTGGTGGAGTCTCCAGGGTTTTCTATGTACAATATCATGTCATCTGCAAATAGTGATAGTTTAGCTTCTCCTTTCCAATTTGGATGCCTTTTATTTCTTTGTGTTGTCTGATTGTAGTGGCTAGGACCTCCAGTACTATGTTGAATAAAAGTGGGGAAAGTGGGCATCCTTGTCTCATTCCTGATCTTAGAGGAAAAGCTTTCAGCTTTTCACCATTGAGTATGATGTTAGCCGTGGGTTTGTTGTATATGGCCTTAATTATGCTGCAGTATGTACCCTCTATTCCCATTTTGTTGAGAGTTTTTATCATGAATGGATGTTGAATTTTGTCAAATGCTTTTTTTAGCACCTATTGAGAGGATCCTCTAGATTTTATCCTTCTTTTTGTTGATGTGGTACATGATGTTGATTGATTACAAATATCGTACCATCCTTGCATCCCTTGGTCATGATGGATGATCCTTTTGATGTATTTTTTAATTCAGTTTGCTAATATTTTGTTGAGGATTTTTGTCTATGTTCATCAGGGATATTGGTCTATAATTTTCTTTCTTTGTCGTGTCTTTGTCTGGTTTTGGTATTAGAGTGATGCTGGCCTCATAGAATGAGTTTGGAAGTATTCCCTTCTACTTTTTGGAATACTTTAAGAAGATGGGTATTAGCTCCTCAATAAATGTTTGTTAGAATTCAGCTGTGAAGCTGTCAGGTACTGGACTTCCATTTTTTGGGACTTTTTGGATTACCATTTCAATTTTGTTAGTGGTAATTGATATGTTCAGATTTTCTGTTTCTTCCTGTCTCTGTCATGGAAGGTTGTATTTTTCTAGGAATTTGTCCATTTCTTCTATGTTGTCCAATTTATTGACATATAATTTTTCATAGAACTCCCTAATAATTCTTTGTATTTCTGTGGTGTCAGTTGTAACCATTCCTTTTTTGTTTCTGACTGTGCTTATTTGTGTCCTTTCTCTTTTTTTCTTTATAAGTCTGGCTAGAGGTTTGTCTATTTGTTCATCTTCTCAAAAGAACCAGCTCTTGGTTTCATTGTTTTTTTTCTATTTTATTTATTTCTGTTCTCATCTTTATCATGTCCCTCCTTCTACTAACTTTGGGTTTCATTTGTTCTTTTTTCTAGTTTCTTTAATTGTGAGTTTAGACTGCTCATTTGGGATTGTTCCTGTTTCCTGAGGTCAGCCTGTATTGCTGTGTACTTCCCTCTCAGAACCGCTTTTGTGGTGTCCCATGTATTTTGAACTGATATATTTTTATTTTCACTTTTCTCCATGTATTGCTTGATTTCTTTGATTTGTTCATTGATCCACCGATTATTTAGATGCATGTTGTTTAGCTTCCATGTGTTTTGTGGGGTTTTTTGTTTTCTTGGTGTAATTTATTTCTAGTTTCATACCATTGTGATCTGAAAAGATGCTTGATACAATTTCAATCTTTTTAAATTTATTCTTTTAGAATTTATTGAGGCTCTTTTTGTGTCCTAATATATGATCTATTCTGGAGAATGTTCCAGGTGCACTTGAGAACAGGCTGCTTTGGGGTGGAATGTTCTGTTAAGTGTGTATCTGTTAAGTACATCTGATCTGGGGTGTTGTTTGTTCAGCACCTCTGTTTCCTTATTTATTTTTTTCTGTCTGGTTGATCTGTCCATTGATGTAAGTGATGTGTTAAAGTCCCCTAATATGATTACGTTAAAGTCTGTTTTCTCCCTTTAGTTCTGTTAGTATGTTTTTTACATGTTTAGGTGCTCCTAAGTTGGGTACATAGATATTTACAGTGGTTATATCCTCTTGTTGGACTGACTCCTTTATCGTTATGTCATGTCATTCTTTATCTCTTGTTACTTTCTTTGTTTTGAAGTCTTTTTTGTCTGATACAAGTATTGCATCTCCGGCTTTTTTATCTCTATTATTTGAATGAAATATCTTTTTCCATCTCTTGACTTTCAGTCTATGTACATCTTTAGGTCTTAAATGAGTCTCTTGTAGGCAGCATATAGATGGGTCTTGTTTCTTTTTTTTAATTGAAGTATAGTTGATATACAATCTTACATTGGTTTCAAGTATACAACACAGTGGTTCAGCAGTTACCCATATTATTAAATCCTCACCCCCTCTGTTGCAGTTACTATCTATCAACATAGTAAGATGTTACAGAATTATTGGCTATATTCTCCATGCTGTATGACCATCCCTGTGGCCAACTTATATTGTGGTTTTGAATTATTGTGCCCCTTTATCCCCTTCCCCTCCCACCCAACTCCTTACCCTTGGTAACCAGTAATCCCTTCTCAGTGTCTATGAGTCTACTACCATCTCATGCCAATTTTTATACTTTCATTTCATATGTAGTGCAGACAATGTGTAGTACTGTTTCTACTTCATTTAAATGGATCATACTGGATATACCTGCTATTGCTACTCATATTGCTGCTTTCCTTGGACATTCTTTCAGGGATTATAAATGCAGCTCAGATTCACTCACTTTCACTGCTGAGTCATGGTTTATTATATGACTCTACTCAAACCGTGCAATTGTTCTGATGCACATTTAAATTCCAGATATTTGCACATTACCAATAATGCTACAAAATGAATTCTTATATTCCCTTGGCCACATGAGTTTCTTTGGAGTCCTTTCTTTAAAGTCTATTTTAAGGAAGTAAATCACAGGGTAAAGACTGACATATTAATTGCATAAAATGGAAACTGTTTAATTCTGGCTCCGTGCATGGTATCGGAGCCCTGTGTGGAAACTCCAAAGATTTAAGCTACAGTGCTTAGCTCCAAAGTTTGGAGAAATTAGCACACATAACGATAGTACCAGGAGGTGCTATGAAATAAATAGTGTATGCTGGTAGAGGCAGCTCTGATGTTAAAGGGTTTGGGCCAATGATTCGTACCTTTCTCCTATAAATCAGAATAGGCTTATCTTTGTTAGCCCCTTAAACTGATTTAATGCCGGTCAAGTGCAAAGAGGCTCAGTGTCTTTTTAGGCCTCTCTCTGTGTTTTGCTCTCTCAATTCTAAAACCGTAGGCAGGTCCTGTTCCCTGTTTCCTATCTCTTAGGATCGATGCAGGTCAATATTCTGAGCCTTCTTCCATGGTCTTTTAATGCTATTCTCCAAGAAGATGCATCAGGTGTGAATTCTGTCTTACTCAGTGATCTCTAATTTTGGTGCTGGTCACCAAACATCGTGATAGCATTAATTCCTATTAACATTCATTCAAAAGAAACTTCATTAGATAGAAATTTCCTGTTTGGGGGGAATCTCCAGGGAGTTCCTTTTATCTTTTTTCCCCCCCTTTTATTCCAGCAGAAACAGGTCTGTGTTTCTTAATATATATTATGTTTGAGTTGGAGCATTTTGAAGGTGTGAAGATTCTGTGTAGGAGTACAAAACATGGAATACTTCAAAACAGGGTCTCTCAAAGTGTAGTTCCCAGACCAGGAGCATTAGCGTCTTCTGGGAACCTGTTAGAAATGCAAATTCTCAGGCCCACTCAGACCTACTAAATCAGAAACTATGGGGTTGAGATCCAGTGATCTGTGTTTTAATTAGCCCACTGGGAAGTCTGAGAACCCCTGCTTTAAAGGATGCTTAGATAGGCTGTATAACCTGGGGTTATATTGTGGGCCTGCTTTACTGTACTTTTCAGGAAGGGACTATATACATGAGGGTTGGCTGTCCCATAGGATTATTTGTTGTCATTGCTTAATCACTAGTGACATGAGAGGTATATTTTCATACTTTTTTGTGTGACATTGTTAGAGACAAACCTCTAACTTCGGAGGCTGCTTTGGTTTCCTTTGTTGGTTATGACCAACAGTAGGAAATAGAATGCCATAAATCCTTGTTTCCAGGGTTACCTTCTTGCTGCTGATAACAGGCAGGAAATTAAAACAAGCTGTGATAGTGTTTTGTTCTTATTGGCTACAGATGGTAGCTTTCAGATGTGTTGGAGCAAAACATAAATAAATATAGTAGGGAAACTTCATTATTGAAGTTGGCTAGGTTGAGTTTATAGTCTGGGTTCATTTTAATGAAATGGGATATAGGCCACTTATTAGTGTTCCATTACACACAAAGCAATAAGGTATATGAGGGTCACTAGTTTTTTTCTTCTTAGCTTAATTTTGAGTATATAAGACATTTATATGACTTCAAAGTCAACACTATATAACAAATTACATAAAAAACTAAACATTATTTTTTAAAGTTAGCTCTATTAAAGTGCAACTTAAATTCAGTAAGTCACCAATTTTATGTGTACAATTTGAATTTTGACAAATACATACAGTTGTATAGCCACCAGTACAATGAAGTTATAGACTGTTTATCACCCCCAAAATTTCTTCCTACCCTTTTACAGTCAATTTCCCACCTGTTTGGTCCCCAGTAAACTATCTGTCTGCTTTCTCTCACTATGTTTGCCTTTCCCAGAATCCCATACATAATTTTTGTATGTGTATGTATGTAACTTCTTACAGTTAGTATAGTTCTTCAGAGATGCAGCCATGTTGGTACATGTACCAATAGCTATTTCCTTTTATTGCTGAGTAATGCTCCATTGTCTGTACATTCCAGCTGATGGACATTGTCCTATTGCTTTTTAGAAAACTTTTAATTTTGAAATAATTTTAGTCTTGCAGAAGAATTACAAAGATAGTACAGAGAGTCTCTGTACCCTTTCCCCAGACAAGGCCATGGTACAATTATCAGTACTTAAGAAATTAATATTGGTACAATATTACTAAATAAACTACAGGCTTTATTCAGATTTTAGTTTTTCCATTGCATTTTAGTTGTCAATCTTTGACAGTTCCTCAGTCTTTCATATCTTTTCAAAGAGTATTTGTTTAGGTATTTTGTATAATGTCCTTCAATTTGGTAATTTGACTGCAGTTACAGATTTTTGGGAAGACTTTCACAGAGATGATGTGCTTTTTTCATTGTATTATATCAGGAGCTACATGGTATCAGTATGGCTTATTACTGGTTAAGGTGGTGTTAACTTAATCAAAGTTAACCTTGATCACTGGTTAAGGTGGTGTCTGCCAGGTTTTTCTCCTGTACAGTTACTAGTTTTCCTTTTCTCTAGTCAGTTTCTTAGAAGCAAATTATTGCTTTTTAACTCCTGATGTACATTGTTGTGCAAGGAACACATAGTTTGGCAATTCCCTCTATCCTAATTACAACAATAGCAATAATAACAACTACTGCTTACACCACCTGCATAGTTCTAACCACATGTGGATCGTCTCATTAACCTTCAGGATACCCCTGAAAGAAATAGGTACTTTTCATGTCCATTTTACAGCTGAGAAGTTGGGGCACAGAGTGCCTTGCCCAAGGTCGAACAACTAGTTAATGATGGGGCCAGATGCTAACTTAGCCTAACTCATGGGCCAGCTTTTAACATGTGCCACATAGTTGTACTCAGAGCCTAGAAAAGGGATGCTGTCATTCTTTGCCAGGGGGTATGAAAGAATGGGTCCTACGTTTGACAATTCTGTTTTGCTTTTTCTTTAAGAAATAATTTTTTTGTTCATTTTTACTCTCAGGAAGATGCTTTGTGTGACTAAAGATCTTAGTAAGCTATACATGGCAACAATACTACATTAAAATGCTGAAGAAATCCAGTATACTTTGGGGAGCACTAGGATCTATTTTTGGACTTTTTCTTTCAGAAATATGACTGAAGGTTAGGACGGAGTATTCAGAATAGAAAACTGATTTTGGAGAAGGGATATTTACTTAAAGAATGGCACTTAGCTTTCTCCCTAACAGGGGGTCATGTTTGTCTGTATGTATCTAAACCCCACATGTTCACTTTTGTTGACCACACTAATGACTTTCCTACTACACAGCCGAATGTGTCTCTGAATAGCCTGACTCAGGGGATGATAACTGTGGTTAAATGATGACTCAATAACTGTGACCCTATATTCTAGTAGCTATGGAGCCACTGAAGGTCAGGCTGTGTGGGTGGACATCATCACATCTTCCCTGTGACTCACCTGCCAGCCTCCTTTCTGAGAGGAAATAGCTGGAGGTGGTTGCAAAGCTCTTAACTTCCTCCATTCTCTGTCTCATCATACTATATAAATTAGGTATCCCTAGATCCTTGAAATCACACAGCTAGATGCCTTGAATGTATCTAGTCTGCAAGCTGTCCAGATATCAGTGCAATTAAAAAAAAATAAAGCGTTTATGTTTCTAAATGACTGTTCCATGCCTGGTCATATGTCCCAGAGTCCACAGCTTAAACAAGGCACTGCTCATCACCCAAAGCCAACCTGGACAGGCATACATATAAAAACCGTAGCATTTATTTTTTTAAGAAGGGAGGAAGGCAACTTTTCCAAGTAAGTCTGATGCTTGCATATAATAACTAGAAAATTCTATAGGTAGAAAATTATTTGGAGGATTGATAATAGAGGTCAAGTTTATGTGTGTCTGAATGTGACCTCAGGTCTGAGGTCTGAGGATTACGTTTTTTTCAGAGAAGAACTTCTATAGAGAAAATGTTAGGTACAAGAAAATGTAAGGAAGAAAGTGAAAGCAGCCCATTTCTACCACTGGACACAGCCACTCTTGTCTTGTATAATTTTATTTCCCTTTCCCTCTCTCATGCTGCAAATTTGTAATCTTGCATTTTCAATGTAACTTTATCATGGGGATTTTTTACCCTCATTTAAAGAGAAATATAACTTTTAATTTTCATCCCCTTAATATGTTAGTAGGATTAACATTTTTTCTTATGTGGACTATCAATTTTTATTATTTACCCATAGAGATTGTTAGCTTTTCTACTCTGCATCTTTCTCCAAAACTGAAATGTTACTAAAGCAATGGTCTGATTTCAGATGTCCTAAATGATGCTATATTTGATGAAGATCATGATGAGATGGTTATTGTGAAGGACATAGATATGTTTTCCATGTGTGAACATCATCTAGTTCCATTTGTTGGAAAGGTAAGGTTTTCTCTTGTTGTTTCCTAACAATTTTAAAATGCACAATAAAAGTTTTAAAATTAGGATAATTACATTTACAATTATCACTTGCTAATTCCTAATATCCTAGATATTTAGCACACATAAACATTTACTCTTTATCAATCTAATTTAATAGCTTGAAATTAACAAAACAAAACAAAGTAGCAGAAGACCCTCAGGGCAAGTGTTTGTAGTAAATACCATGTTAATAGGTTAAAATAATGAGATTAAGGTTGCATCTTTTTTTTCTAGGTATCTGCTGCTGGCTCTGAAATCCTTTGCCCTTTGTTTTGACTAAGTAATGTTTGACCCAAGACATACCTTTTGTATAATATGACATGAGCAGTAATGATTGCAGAATTTCTTTTGGCAGAGGTTATAGAATTAGTGAACTTCATTTGTTTACAACTCTTTCGATATTTGGAAAAATGAATCTAATTTTCCTTTCCCATATCATAATTTTATTTTATTGAGACTTTTTATTAATAATTTTCAAACAGAAGACTTATAGGAAATAGTGTTAATGAATACCTATATACCCAATCACCTAAATTTAATGTGTTAACATTTGTTTCACATTTCTTTGTTAAAATATTTTATCTTATTTATTTATTAAGGTATCATTGATATACAATCTTATGAAGGTTTCACCTGAGCAACATTATGGTTACAACATTCACCCATATTATCAAGTCCCCACACATACCTCATTACAGTCACTGTCCATAAGTGTAGTAAGATAGTATAGAGTCACTACTTGTCTTCTCTGTGTTACACTATCTTCCCTGTGACACCCTACATTATGTATGCTAATCATAATGCCCCTTAATCCCCTTCTCCCTCCCTTCCCACCCACCCTCCCCAACCCCTTCCCTTTGGTAACCCCTAATTCTTTCTTGGAGTCTCTGAGTCTGATGCTGTTTTGTTCCTTCAGTTTTGCTTTGTTATACTTCACAAATGAGTGAAATCATTTAGTACTTATCTTTCTGCATCTGGCTTATTTCACTGAGCATAATACCCTCCAGCTCCATCCATGTTGTTGAAAATGGTAGGATTTGTTTTCTTCTTATGGCTGAATGACATTCCATTGTGTACCACATCTTCTTTATCCATTCATCTACTGATGGACACTTAGGATGCTTCCATATGTTGGCTATTGTAAATAGTGCTGCAATAAACAGGGGTACATATGTCTTTTTGAATCAGGGACCTTGTTTTCTTTGGGTAAATTCCTAGGAGTGGAATTTCTGGGTCAAATGGTATTTCTATTTTTAGTTTTTTTGAGGCACCTACATATTGCTCTTCACAATGGTTGGACTAATTTGCATTCTCACTGACAGTGTAGGAGGGTTCCCCTTTCTCCCCATCCTTGCCAGCATTTGTTGTTCCTTGTCTTTTGTATGTTGGTGTGGGTAAAATTGTAATATTTCCAGAATATCTCACCCGGCTTTAGTACATCTGCATATCAATAGGCGTTCAGAGGTGGGAAGAAGTGTGGCTTTAGTGCATTTCCATCATTCCTCAGGTGTGGAGAAGTTCATCTCCATATCAGTGGGTAATTACCTGGGCAACAGAGGGCTTATCTGTACCTGAGAGGTGAGGGGGAGGGCCAGTTTTTCTTCTGCTGGAGCAGGAAAGAGAGAAGGCCGGGGCCTGCAGTTTGTAAGCAATAAATGGAGTTTAAACTTTATTTCTTTCTTTGACTGATTTCGGTTTTAGAGGTATTTTGCCCTGGGATTTCCTCTCCCCAGACTTACAGTTGGCCACCCTAACTGGTGTGAGGTGATATCTCATTGTGGTTTAATTTGCATTTCCCTGATAATTAGCGATGTGGAACATTCGCTAAAAAAAGTATTTTTTTTCACTTTTTATAAAAATAAAACATAGAAAAATGCAAAAATTGTAAAGATATTCCTTCCCAACTCAGATCAAAAACTAGAACATTATTGGTATCCTGGAAGCTCACCTTGTGCCCCATGTTAATCCCTAACCCATCCCTTGTCCCCAAGGTAACCAATATATGGATTTCTAACACTATAGATGATTTTTGCCTGTTTTTCTTCTGTATATAAATGGAAATAATCAATAGCATGTACTCTTTTGTGTCTGGCTTCTTTTGTCCCACCTTGTAAGAGTCATTGGTGTACTTGCATTGTAGTTTGTTTATTTTCATTACTATCGTTTTTCCTTTGTAAAAATATACCATGGTTTATTTATCTATTCTGTGTTTGGTGGATATTTGTTGTTTTCTCTCTCTCTGTTTCCACCCCCAACCCCCAACCTCACCCCTGCTGCCCCGTTACAAACAATACTGCTATCAGCATTCTTTTGGTGCACATATGCGTGCATTTCTATTAGGAACATACCTAGGAATGAAATTGCAGGGTAAAAGGGTATATCCATGTTCAATTTATGAGATACTGGCCTTTAGGTTTCTGAAGTGGTTGTACCTATTTACACTTCATATACTCTCATACGAGTCTCAGTCAATTGATATCCTTGTTTACAATTAGAACTTGGTCTTTTTAAGTATAGTATTCTGGTATGTGTGTGTGTAGTGGTATCTCTCTCTTTTAAATCCTTTATTATAGAAAATTTCAAACATATAAGACTAGAAAGACTAGTATAATAAAGTTCTATGTTTCCAACAGCCAGCACCAACAGTTATCAGTAAAGGACCGGTCTTGTTCCATATAGGTCCCCATTAGATTATTTTCAAGCAAATCCTAGTCATCATATTATTTTTTCCATGGTTTATTCTAGGATGTCTCTAAAAGATAAGGATTTTTTTAGAAATGTAACTCCAATTTGTATATCCACCTAAAAATTTAGCAGTAAATACTTCTTCATATTAAGGAATATGAAATATAGATAGCATGACTCTCCATCCCTAATTATTATTATTTTTTTATTAAGGTATCATTGATGTACACTCTTATGAAGGTTTCACCAGAAAAACAATGTGGTTATTACATTCACGCTTATTATCAAGTCCCTCCCCATACTCCACTGCATTCACTGTCCATCAGTGTAGTAAGATGTCACAGAGTTCCTATTTGTCTTCTCTGAGCTACACTGTCTTCCCCGTGACCACACACACCATGTGCACCAATCATGATCCCCCACAATCCCCTTCTCCCTTCCTCCCCACCCACCCTCCCCACTCCTCCCCTTTGGTAACCACCAGTCCCTTCTTGGAGTCTGTGAGTCTGCTGCTATTTTGTTCCTTCAGTTTTGCTTCATTGTTATACTCCACAAATGAGGAAAATCATTTGGTATTTGTCTTTCTCTGCCTGACTTATTTCACTGAGCATAATACCCTCTAGCTCCATCAATGTTGTTGAAAATGGTAGGATTGTTTCTTTCTTATGGCTGAATAGTATTCCATTGTGTATATGTACCACATCTTCTTTATCCATTCATCTACTGATGGACACTTAGGTTGCTTTCATATCTTGGCTATTGTAAACAGTGCTGCAATAAACATAGGGGTACATATGTCTTTTTGAATCTGAGAACTTGTATTCTTTGGGTAAATTCCTAGGAGTGGAATTCCTGGGTCAAATGGTATTTTTGTATTTAGTTTTTTGAGGCACCTCCATATTGCTTTCCACAATGGTTGAACTAGTTTACATTCCCACCAACAGTGTAGGAGGGTTCCCCTTTTTCTGCATCCTCGCCAACATTTGTTGTTTGCCTTTTGGATGTTGGCCATCCTAACTGGTGTGAGGTGATATCTCATTGTGGTTTTAATTTCCATTTCCCTGATAATTAGTGATGTGTCTGTTGGCCATCTGAATTTCTTCTTTGGAGAAGTGTCTGTTCATATCCTCTGCCCATTTTTTAATCGGGTTATTTGCTTTTTGGGTGTTGAGATGTGTGAGTTCTTTATATATTTTGGATATTAACCCCTTGTCAGATATGTCATTTACAAATATATTCTCCCATACTGTAGGATGTCTTTTTGTTCTGCTGATGGTGTCCTTTGCTAGACAGAAGCTTTTTAGCATGATGTAATCCCATTTGTTCATTTTTTGTTTCCCTTGCCCAAGGAGATGCGTTCAGGTGAAGGTTGCTCATGTTTATATTCAAGAGATTTTTGCCGATGTTTTCTTCTAAGAGTTTTATGATTTCATAACTTACATTCAGGTCTTTGATCCATTCTGAGTTTAATTTTGTGTATAGGGTTAGACAATTATCCAGTTTCATTCTCTTGCATGTAGCTGTCCAGTTTTGCCAAAACGAGTTGTTGAAGTGGCTGTCATTTTCCCATTGTATATCCATGGCTTCTTTATCATATTAATTGACCACAAATGCTTGGGTTTATATCTGGGATTTCTAGTCTGTTGCATTGGTCTATGGGTCTGTTCTTGTGCCCGTACTTGTGCCCCATTGTCTTGATTACTGTGGCTTTATAGTAGAGCTTGAAGTTGGGGTGTGTAATCCCCCTGCTTTATTCTTCTTTCTCAGGATTTCTTTGGCTATTTGGGGTCTTTTTGGCTCCATATGAATTTTAGAACTATTTGCTCTAGTTCATTGAAGAATGCTGTTGGTATTTTGATAGGGATTGCATTGAATCTGTAGATTGCTTTAGGCAGGATGGCCATTTTGACAATATTAATTCTTCCTATCCATGAGCAAAGGATGTGTTTCCATCTATTGGTATCTTCTTTAATATCTCTTGAGAGTGTCTTGTAGTTTTCAGAGTATAGGTCTTTCACTTCCTTGGTTAGGTTTATTCCTAGGTATTTTATTCTTTTTGATGCAATTGTGAATGGAATTGTTTTCCTCCATCACTAATTATTAAAAAGCATCTCTAAAGTAATATTTTTCTTACCCACAGTAGCACTACCATAAACAAAATTAACACTAATTCTAAGTAACATCTATTAGCTAACCCATATTTATATTTTCCAGTTGTCTCAACTGCTTTAATGTTGGTTTGTTTAAACCAGAATCCAAATAAGTGTTCCACCTTTGCATTTGCATTGCATTTCGTTGTTACATCTCTTCAGTCCCTTATTTTATTTTATTTATTTATTTATTTATTTTAATATAATTTATTTTATTATCATTAATTTACAATTACATGTGCAATATTACGATTATTAAACTACCCCTTCATCAGGTCCCCCCCACCAACCCCATTACAGTCACTGTCCATCAGCGTAGTGAGATGCTATAGAATCACTACTTGTCTTCTCTGAGTTGTACTGCCCTCCCCGTGCCCCCCCAACATTACATCTGCTAATCGTAATGCCCCTTTTTCCCTCTTATCCCTCCCTTCCCGCCCATTTTCCCCAGTCCCTTTCCCTTTGGTAACTATTAGTCCGTTCTTGGGTTCTGTGAGTCTGCTGCTGTTTTGTTCCTTCAGTATTTTTTCTTTGTTCTTATACTCCACATATGAGTGAAATCATTTGATACTTGTCTTTTTCGGCTTGGCTTATTTCACTGAGCATAATACCCTCTAGCTCCATCCATGTTGTTGCAAATGGTAGGATTTGTTTTCTTCTTATGGCTGAATAATATTCCATTGTGTATATGTACCACATCTTCTTTATCCATTCATCTACTGATGGACACTTAGGTTGCTTCCATTTCTTGGCTATTGTAAATAGTGCTGCAATAAACATAGGGGTGCATCTGTCCTTTTCAAATTGGGCTGCTGCATTCTTAGGGTAAATTCCTAGGAGTGGAATTCCTGGGTCAAATGGTATTTCTATTTTGAGTTTTTTGAGGAACCTCCATACTGCTTTCCACAATGGTTGAACTAATTTGCAGTCCCACCAGCAGTGTAGGAGGGTTCCCTTTTCTCCACATCCTCGCCAACATTTGTTGTTGTTTGTGTTTTGGATGTTGGCCATCCTCACTGGTGTGAGGTGATATCTCATTGTGGTTTTAATCTGCATTTCTCTGATGATTAGCGATGTGGAGCATCTTTTCATGTGCCTGTTGGCCATCTGAATTTCTTCTTTGGAGAAGTGTCTATTCATGTCCTCTGCCCATTTCTTAATTGGATTATTTGCTTTCTGTTTGTTAAGGTGCATGAGTTCTTTATATATTTTGGATGTCAACCCTTTATCAGATACGTTTTTTATGAATATATTCTCCCATACTGTAGGATGTCTTTTTGTTCTACTGATGGTGTCCAGTCCCTTATTTTAAAATAGTGTCTACCCACTCCCTCATGTCAACTACCCCCACCCACTGGTGACATTGTCTTACTGAAGAAAACAGGCCAGTTGTCCTATAGAGTGTCCTACCTCTGGATCTGTTGCATTCAATCTCTGGATTTTCTATAAATTAGATTCTTTATAAGCCCTAATGATTAAAGCTAAACATTTTGACAAGAACAGTTCATCGGGTGCTGAGGATTCTGTAGGCACCATCTAGCAGTCCCACAACTGATGCTGGCTTATGACAACAGAGCTCAGAATTTCATTAGTGAGGGAACCTTTGAGCTCCAATTACCTTTTATTGTCATTGAGAAAACTAGCTTCAGAAAGACCATGACTTGTCCAAGAGAATTTAGGGAGTTAGTGACTTGAGTCGGGTCAGACCCAGGAGCTTGATCCTGTTCTTAGCCTCTCACCAGTATATCCTGTTACTTTCTGCTATGATTATCTCTGTGTTTGTGTTTATGCTAACTCTCTTCTTAAATGTATTATTCAGCATTGATTTTCTAAAATGGATGTTTAAATGACTTAGGATCTTCAGGAAGACCAAAAATAGTATAAACAGTAACCAAATTATAGCTGTGCTTATAAATATAAAATTTCAATTAGTATAGAAGACCTTGGTTCTATGATAAAGTCTTAACTGGATTTTCTTTGCAGTACCTAATGTTCAGGTGTTCTTTACTTTCTTCTGCTGGCCAAGAAGGCGATAAGCTAGAGTTCTCAAACTCCCAAAGCATAGCACTGACAGATAAGAAATCACTAATTGCTACTAGATCAGTTATTCAAGTGTACAGTAAATAGTAATATGTGAACAAAGGCAAAAAATGCTGGCAAGGCATGATGCAAATAAGTCTATAATTTTACATCAGGTTAATTGATCATCTAAAAATGACCATTACTTTATTAGCCTTTTTGGAGAAATAGTATTTTCTTATACTTAATACTTGGCTCAAAAGTATTACATTTTAGATATTAATTAGTACCTTTTAAGATTATAGAATTGGCTTTCGTTACAGTGGGTCCTATAATAACCTAGGTCTTCCGATCCAGGTTCTTATGGAGTCACATCTATAGCTGTGTCCTTTTTCTCCTGTTAGGAAGATGATGCAGCTTAGATATGTGGGCTGCCAAGCATGACAAAGGGGTGGAGACTCTGTGCAGTGGGGCTCTGCATCAGTGTGGGATTTTTAAGGCCACCATGATGTGTGGAACGACAATATTTATAATTACACTTTCAGCCATTTAAAGGAGGCTTCTTGGCTACATTTTAATGTTGCTACAGGATAATTTGCACTTTATTGAATGTTTTCCATCAATAGAGGAAAGACTAAGAACTCTACTGAGAATTTAACTTCAGCAGGAAACCTTGGCTATATGTCAAACAAAATTTGTCATTTTATTAATAGAGTCATTCTTAAATATTTTCCTTTTACTGCATTTATGTAATTTTTTTGAATGTTTGTATAAGTACTTCTAAGTCTTAAAGCTACTAGATGTTTTAAAGATATATTTTCATTGTGTTGAATTAACATAATGCCTTTATTGTGTTTCCTTATTTTTTTATTTTGTCACAGAGAAGTACTATATTTTCACTTAGCTTTTTGTTTCTGTCTCTTCTCTGAAGGTCCATATTGGTTATCTTCCTAACAAGCAAGTGCTTGGCCTCAGCAAACTTGCAAGGTAAGTATGACTGTGTGATGGATAGGAAAACAGATTTATAGGAGCCGCCCCTATACAGTGAGCATCTCATTAGGCTTTTCTTTCTCGACTATTGTGGCTCTAACTTGGAAGTTACATTGCAACTTAAAATTTCTAGTTGCAGAGACCAGCAGACTTAGAGGACCTGAAATTCAAATGCCCATGTCTTCTCATTCCCTGATGGCCTGCCCTCCTGCCCCACCTTCCACCGTTTCTTCCACTGGCACATCCTTGAAGTCTTCACTCACACCTTTCTCTGTAGAGCCTTCCCTGACTGAAGAGGACTCGAGGGTGCTTCAGTCCAGCCACTGTCCTGTAAGGGCGGTTTAGCAAACATCGAGGGGTGGGAGAGGAACCTGGGCAGGGTCTACTGCACTGCACTGTTTCCAAATGTTTAATCAGACAATCTCTGGGGCCACAACTCTGCCTCCCCCTGTACCTGGCATACCCCTGGAGCCCTGCAGAGCCAGGAAGTTCACTTCTGGCTTCTTTTCTTCTGCAAACACAAGCCCGTTCCTTTCTCAGCTGTATTCCAAGATAGTGCTTACTCTATTTCCCTCCTTTCTGCTACAGTCTTCTTTTCTGTTCTTTATCCTGTGGGTTCATGTCTTATAAAAAATTCCTTTGCTACCATTTTTATTTGAGTTTTAGGAAGGACAGATGATACACAAGTATGGTCATCTGTGTTTAGCTTTCAAATTGGGCTTTCATGTTCACAGACCTCTAATAGGCCCAGCCCCTAATATTTTATTGCCCCTGAATATCCTTTTTTTGTAATGTCTTTGTATAGACTTAGTGAGTCCTGAGTGATAGAGAAATACTGGGAGGGGTGTATGTGTGTGGAGAGAGAGTTAAGAGCAAAATGAAGGAATAGGTAATGAACATGTGGTCAAGTATCTCCCTGACCCTACCTTTTTAAAAATAAACCAAGCTAAGTTTGGATAACCTGATTAAGGTTGTAGTGACCATATCAAAACTGGAATAAATAAATCTTTGTGATCAACTGCCTGTTCTGTGGCTCTGATGTTCCTGCTTCTTTCCCACTTAGACACTGGGATTCATCACAATCCTGAAATGGTGGTACTGATATTTTCCAATTCCATGTTGGATTCTGTAAAAACTGCCCCAGCAATCCAACAGTAGCACCCACAGCTGTTCTTTTTACTTTGTTTTCACTTACACTTTCTCATTTATTTCCTCTAGGGATTAATGAGAACATAGGTAGAAGAGAGACATTTAACTTCCCTAGTTTCTGACCTCATTCCTCCTCAGCAGTCTCTCTAGCACACAGGGCTATTATATTGTAGCTGCAATTACTTCACTGCAATAAGGCTGTTAACACAAACCTGGAAACATGCCACCCATCAGTGATCTCTACCCAGTGGCAGTGCCAGGGGGTGGCTGAAAAGGGTATTGGTAGTGATGGGGGTAATAAATCCTACTCTAATTTCTATTAGCAACTCCTCCCCAGTAACTTACTCCCAAATATATAAAGTCATGTTGACTGTGAATAAGAGTCTTTACTAAAATTGGTTATTCTTACCCTTTAATACACAGTCTAAGAAAAATCAGCATGCTTGCTGTGCAAACACAGATGTAGGCCCAGGCCCCTGGTGCCCTCTGCTCCAGCATGACTGCCAACCCTACACGTTTTTTGCATAGGAATTCTGCAACTGTTGATGCCTGTAACAGGCTGTCCATATGTGAATGGTGTGTAGTGGATAGTTTTCATATTATAAAAATGCTTTGCAGACCACCAGGCCTTGGTGTTAATGTAAGCAAAGTTCTCTTGAATACCACACTGTGTAGACCATGGGTAACACTTTATTGAAATGGATTCTTGAGTGATCCTGTGAGATTTTTGGAATAAATGATAACTTGGGGTAGAAGGGAATAATCTTCAGTTATTTCCTTTCCTAGTGAAAAGAAAAGGTCTCAAGTAATTATGGTTTCATGAAACAAAGGCATTGATTTTTAGCATGGGGATTTGTCTTTATAGGATCAAAACTTAAGGAGAAAATGGAGTGCTAAACCGAAGAACTGAGTGTGTGTTAGTTTCAGGTATTTTGTTAAAAACAAAAATTGAATAAAGCATCTACTAAATGGAAAAGAAGACTAAGATTTTTATCCAACTGCTTATTATTCCTTATAAGAAGTAGGAATATTTAGGGAATGAAGAGTAATAAAACTGAATGTCTTAGTAAAACTTCACTGCTCATTTTAATCTTGTATGTGAAGTTTGTTATATGCTTACCTTTAAACGAATGACCTTTCAGTGCCAGGGAAGTCAAATATCAAACAGTAAAGCCTTAAATAACAAGAAAATGCCAGAAGTGAGTTGATCTGGTTTAACTCTAGTAGAATTCTAGAGCAAACTTAGTTTGAATAGAAAGCCCATTTGTTGCTGAAAATCCATTGAACATATATTAGTTTTCTTGCCTTAGAATAATTAAGTGAACCTAATTTGAATATAGAATTGTAGTACCTTGGGGTGGCTATGGTCAGTCTATCTATTGGGCACCTACTGCTCCAGCTACTGTGGTTGCTAGAGAGACTAGGACACAATCACTGACCTCAAGGAGGACAGGCAGGATGAGGCAGCAGGTGCCACAGAAGGGCTTGGTTTGGAGCTCTGAGTTCAGAGAAGCCCAGATGGATGTGGCCTGACGTGGCTGAAGAGACCCAGAGGTAGAGGGCTGAGGAGGATTCGAAATAAAAGAGAGGTGGCTTCTCTTCTATTACAGTTAATGCATAAGCAAAGGCAAATAAGAGGATAGGAGCAAGGCATATTCATGTGGATAGGGAGCATATTGATTGATAGAAATAAGAGATTTAGGTGGGGTGACTGGGACATAGTTAAAAAATAGGATGGGCATTAGATTACAAAGAGAACATTCTTTTTTCCTCTTTCTCTCTCTTATAAAACTAACATACCGGTTAACCTTAAACACAAATGAGTGAATAAAAGACAAAGCTTTTCTTTATTATTTCTATTCCCCAGAATTAAAAGCAGAGATTTCTTTCACTCGCCTCCTGGAAATTTTCTATTCAATTTCATGTAGCAAACAAAAACATACAGCTCTTTAAAACTAGCAAAACAAGGTAGATCATACCCTATATTCTGTCCTATAACTTTTTGGTTTTTTAATCTAAAATACCTTGAAATCTCTTGGACATCTTTTAGCCCAAAATGTTCAAGTTCCTTTTAATGGCAACATAGTATTTCTTTGCTTGATTAATATAATTCATTTAACTAGTAAAAAAAGATTAAGTACAATCTACAATTTGAGCTATTGTTAAAAAAGGAAAAAAATGCTTTGATGAACATAGTTTTATATATCTGCATACTTTGAGTCTACCTTTAAGGTAAATTACTAGAGGAAAATTTGCTGGGTTAGGGTAGCTGAATTTTTTATACTACCTAATTGTTCTCCAAAAAAGATCATACCAATTTATTTATACTCTAATAATAGATAAAGGGTGTGTGTTTCTCCACACTTGTCAACACTGGGTGTCATTATATTTTTCAATATTTGCCAAACTGAATAGTGAAAAATGGTACTTATTGTTTTAATTTTCATTTATTTAATAGAATAAGGTTGAATCATTTCAGAAACTTCCTGCTCTTAGTTAGACTTTGCTAAATTTTCCACTAGGTTACTTGTCTTTATTACTGATTTGCATGAGGTCTCTGAATGCTAAAGCAATTAAGTCAGGTGCTGTACATAATTTTCATTTGTATTTTGATTTTATTTTATAGTATCTTCCATCAAGAAATTTAAAACTTCTGTAGTCATAAACTCATGTTTTTTGGGTTATTTCTGTGGCCTTATTTTTATATTTAAATCTTTGCTCCATCTAGAATGTATTCTGGGGCAAAAAGTGAGGGGAAATCCATGCATTGCTGTTGTTTGCTCACTGGCCTCCTGTAACACCCCCACCTCACTCCCACAGCCCTGCTACCTTCCTTCTTGCTGTCTTTGCTGCTGCGCTGTTGGGCCTTTCTTATATTCTTCCTGAGTTATATGTTAAATTCCTAACTCCTCTTCACCTTTTATCTCTTAGAGTTTTTAAATCTTCTGCTATATGCCTCCAGGATTTTCTGTAAATTTGATAACTATGCTCCTCTATAGCTCCACACAGGTTTTAAGATAGAGTTCCAGCTCCTCCCCTTAGCTGACCAGTCCCCCTGTGATCAGGCTCCATCTCCTGCTGCTCTTTTGCCCTTTGCTTTAGCCATACTTGATAATTTGCAGCCTGATGTTGAGTCAAACTTGTCAAGTTAAGTTATATGAAGACACCAAAAATACTCTTCAAGATTCGCAAGGGTTAAATATACCACTCATGGGTTCTTCCTGCGAGAGTGTCACCAGATTACTTCCCTGGGTGCCAGAGGGAAAAAAAAAGAGGAGGGAAAGCATAATGCAAAAAAGAAAACAGAGGATTTAACACAGATGTTGTAAGGCCAGTAAGCAGGCTATTTAAATAAGATGTCCATGGGGTTAAATCCAGTACTCAACCATGTCCCCTTTATTTAAAAAAATCACAAAAGTTAAAAATATAAATCAACACAAAATTTATCAAAGGGGATAAAGTTGTTCCTCTTATTTTGAGGAAGTTTGCATAATAAAAGAGGTAATGAATCTTTATTTGTCAAAAAACAGGATCTGTCTGAAATGCGTAGAGAAACTGACAGACCTGTAAGAAGTAGGAACACTAATTTCCTCTCAGTCTTTGACTGAGTGGATAGAAAGGTTATACAAAGCAGTGTAGTAGAATTTTGGCCAAAAGACAAGCTTAAACTTAAAGAAACAAGAATTGTAATTATGTAACAAGAAAGTAAATTAATACAAAATTACTTTTAAAAACAAGCTATTTAGAAGTTAAAATTCTTTGAAATTCCTTTGACATGATAGAAAATCATAATGATGCAAGCACTATGTATCAATGTATACAATCTGAAGTACAAAACTGTACTTTGGAATTAATACCAATCCTCCTCAAACTCTTCCAAAAAATAGAAGAGGAGGGAATACTTCCAAACTCATTTTTCAAGGCCAACATTATCCTGAGAAAAGACAAGGACACTACAAGAAAAGAAAATTATAGGCCAATATCCCTGATGAACATAGATGCAAAAATTCTCAACAAAATATTAGCACACCAAATTCAGCAATACATTGAAAGGATCATACACTGTGATCAAGTGGGTTTATTCCAAGGACAAAGGATGCAAATTAATCAATGTGACTTACCACGTTAACAAATGAAGGATAAAAATCATACAATCATCCAAATAGATGAAGAAAAGCATTTGACAAAATTCAACATCTATTCATGATAAAAACTTCCAACAAACTGGGTATAAAGGCAATGTACCTCAATATAATAAAGGCCATATATGAGAAGCCCATAATTAACATCATATTCAATGGTGAAAAACTGAAAGTTTTTTTCTAGGATCATGAACAAGACAATAATACCACTCTCGCAACTTTTATTCAACATAGTATTGGAAGTCCTAGCCTGAGCAATTAGGTAAGGAAAAGAAATGTATCCAAATTAGAAAGGAAGAAGTAAAACTGTCTCTATTTGTAGATGGCATGATATTATGTACAGATAACCCTAAAGATGCCACCAGAAAACTGTTAGAAGTAATAAAGTCTGTGAAGTTACAGGTTATAAAAAACAGCTGCATTTCTGTATACTGACAATGAACTGTCAGAGAAATTATAAAAATAATCCCATCTGCAATTACATCAAAAAGAATAAAATACTCAAGAGGAAATTTAAGCAAGGAGGTGAAAGATCTGTATGCTGAAAACTATGTCATTGATGAAAGAAATTGAAGATACAAATACATGGAAATATGTATGCAAAATACATGGAAGGAAGATACAAATATATATAAATGGAAAGATATTCCATGTTCTTGGATTGGAAGAATTAATATTGTTAAAATGTCCATACTACCTAAAGAAATCTACAGATTCAGTGCAATCCTTATCAAAATTCCAATGTCATTTTTCACAGAAACAGAGTAACAATCCTAAAATTGTACTGAACCACAAAAGACCTCAAATAGCTGAAACCATCTTGAAAAAGAAGAACAAAGCTGTGGACATCACACATTTTGATTTCAAGCTAAATTATAAAGCTCTAATTATCAAAACAGTATCGTAGTGGGATATAAACAGTCACATAGACCAATAGAACAGAATAGAGAGCTCAGAAATAAACCCACCCACATATGGTCAACTAATTTATGACAAAGGAGCCAAGAATATGCAATCAGGAAAGGATAGTCTCTTTAAAAAGATGGTGTTGGAAAAACTGTACAGCCACATGCAAAAGAATAAAACTGGATCCCTGTCTTACACCGCACACAGAAATCCACTCAGAATGGATTGAAGACTTGAACATAAGACCTGAAACCATAAAACTCCTAGAAGAAAGCATAGAGGGTAAGACCCTTGACATCAATCTTGATGATGATTTTTTGGATTTGACACCAAAAGCAACAATAAACAAGTGTAACTACATCAAACTAAAAAGTTTATGCAAAGTAGAGGAAACAACCAACACATTGAAAAGGTTACCTACAGAATGGGAGAAAATATTTGCAAATCATATATCTGATAAGGAGTTAATGTCCATAATATATAAATAACTCATTCAACTCAAGAGCAAAGAAACAATCCTATTAAAAAATGGGCAGAGGAACTGAATAGGCATGTCTCCAAAGAAGACATGCAAATGGCCATCAGGTACATGAAAAAGTGCTCAACATCACTAATTGTCAGGGAAATCACAATGAAATTTCACCTAGAATCTGTTAGAATGACTATTATAAGAAAGACAAGAACAAGTGCTGACGAGGATGTGGAGAAAAGGAGACCCTTATGCACTGTCGGTGAGAATATGCATTGGTGCAGCCAAATGGAAAACAAAGTGGAAGTTCCTCAAAAAATTAAAAATAGAACTGCCATATGATCCTGCAATACGACTTTTGATTATATATATCCAAAGGAAATGAAGACAGGATATCGAAGAGGTATCTGTACTCCCATGTTCATTGTACACACACCCCCCCCCCGATAAACATGAGATGATGGATGTGTTAATAATTAGGTGAGGAATCCTTTCACAATGTATATGTATCTCAAATCACCATGATGTATGCTTTAAATATCTTACAATTTTAATGTCAATTATACCTAAATAAAGTTGAAATTTTATTATTTTTTAATTAAAAAAATTTGGGGGGTATCATTAATATACACTTACATGAACAACATTGGGTTGCTATACTGCCTTCCTTGTGCCCCCCAACATTATGTGTGTTAATCGTAATGCCCCTTTTTCCCCTTATCCCTCCCTTACCACCCATCCTCCCCAGTCCCTTTCCCTTTGGTAACTGTAGTCCATTGTTGGGTTCTGTGAGTCTGCTGCTGTTTTGTTCCTGCAGTTTTTTCTTTGTTCTTATACTCCACAGATGAGTGAAATCATTTGTTACTTGTCTTTCTCCGCCTGGCTTATTTCACTGAGCATAATACCCTCTAGCTCCATCCATGTTGTTGCAAATGGTAGGATTTGTATTCTTCTTATGGCTGAAAAATATTCCATTGTGTATATGTACCACATCTTCTTTATCCATTCATCTACTGATGGACACTTAGGTTGCTTCCATTTCTTGGCTATTGTAAATAGTGCTGTGATAAACATAGAGGTGCATATGTCTTTTTCAAACTGGGCTCCTGCATTCTTAGGGTAAATTCCTAGGAGAGGAATTCCTGGGTCAAATGGTATTTCTATTTTGAGATTTTGAGGAACCTCCATACTGCTTTCCACAATGGTTGAACTAGTTTACATTCCCACCAGCAGTCTAGGAGGGTTCCCCTTTCTCCATATCCTCGCCAACATTTGTCGTTTGTCTTTTGGATGGCAGCCATCCTAACTGGTGTGAGGTGATATCTCATTGTGGTTTTAATTTCCATTTCTCTGATGAGTAGTGATGTGGAGCATCTTTTCATGTGCCTGTTGGCCATTTGAATTTCTTCTTTGGAGAAGTGTCTGTTCAGCTCCTCTGCCCATTTTTTAATTGGCCTCTTTGCTTTTTGTTTGTTGAGGTGTGTGAGCTCTTTATATAATTTGGATGTCAACCCTTATCGGATATGTCATTTATGAATATATTCTCCCATACTGTAGGATGTCTTTTTGTTCTACTGATGGTGTCCTTTGCTGTACAGAGCTTTTTGGTTTGATATAGTCCCACTTGTTCATTTTTGCTTTTGTTCCCTTTGCCCAGGGAGATATGTTCATGAAGAAGTTGCTCATGTTTATATTCAAGAGAGTTTTGCCTATATTTTCTTCTAAGAGTTTTGTGGTTTCATGATTTACATTCAGGTCTTTGATCCATTTAGAGTTTACTTTTGTGTATGGAGCTAGACAGTAATCCAGTTTCATTCTCTTACATGTAGTTGTCCAGTTTTGGCTGCACTAGCTGTTGAAGAGGCTGTCATCTCCCCATTGTATATCCATGGCTCCTTTATCATATATTAATTGACCATATATGCTTGGGTTAATACCTGGACTCTCTATTCTGTTCCACTGGTCTATGGGTCTGTTCTTGTGCCAGTACCAAATAGTCTTTATTACTGTGGCTTTATAGTAGAGCTTTAAGTTGGGAGATCCCCCCTGCTTTATTCTTCTTTCTCAGGATTGCTTTGGCTATTTGGGGTCTTTTGTGGTTCCACATGAATTTTAGAACTATTTGTTCCAGTTTGTTGAAGAATGCTGTTGGTATTTTGATAGGGATTGCATTGAATCTGTAGATTCCTTTAGGCAGGATGGCCATTTTAACAATATTCTTCCTACCCAAGAGCATGGGATGAATTTCCATTTGTTAGTATCCTCGTAAAGTTGAAATTTTTAAAAAGCTGCATTTTGGAGGTAAATTATAGCCACAAATGATTTCATTATTAAATAAGAAACACTGACAACAAATAAACTAAGCATTGAATATTATTTTAAAGAAAAAGAATTGTAAAGCAAGTGCAATAGGAGACAAAAACTTAATTTAGAAAAATAAAAAAACAAAGAAGTAACAAACCACAAAGTTAAAAATCTTGTATCAGATTATTTAGAAGTCTGATTGAGAGGATAATTGTACTATGAATGAGAAGCTATGTGACTATAAATACACTTTAAAAACTTTAAATCTTCATGAATAATTTTTTTTAAAAGATGGAGAGAAAGGGAATGAACTAAGAATTAAAAAAACCAGGATAAATAGTAACCATTAGAAGAAGTCAAATTAATGTTGGGAGTGGGGTGAGAGGAAAGGGGCTGGACCTAGTCAGTTTAACAGGCATTCTTTCAAACTTCCAAGTAACTACTAATTCCCATATTGTATAAGTAATTCAAGAGCATGAAAAAACCTGAAAAGCTATACAATTAAATTGATGAAGCTACCTATCCCTGATAACAAAACCTAGTAAAGCTAGCCTAAAAAAGATTATAGACTAATCTCACTTAAGTAGTTGTAAAAATCCTAAATAGCAAAGAACAGCAACAACAAAAAACACCTACTTTAATAAGCTGCAAGTACTGTCTTCATCATGACCCAGGAACTTTACTCCAAGAATACAAAAATGGTTTAAATTAAAATTAGGAAATACTGATTCTGGGAGTATGGTAAACTAGACTGTAATGATATCTCTCTTGGTATAGCATATACCTAGAAAAAATGTGTATAACCATTTCACATTTTGTAGTTAATAGAAGGCAATTCCAGTGAGATCCACAGGAATTAGCACTGGAGCCAAAGTCGGGGTTCTGTCCTCCTTATTCCACCCCAAATAGGGAGAGGTACTTACCTGTTAGCCTTGTTTTGGAGAGAGCAGGAAAAAGAACCCTTAGGCATATATTCACAGGGGCTTAGGGCCAGAATTCACATTACCTGTCTGGTTCTCAAAAAACCAAAGGCAATACTTGAAAATGTTGCCAGGGAGGTAGACTTCTCGGTCCCAGGAAACAACAGATGCCTGTCTCTGAAGCACTTTTATCCAGGTGTCAAAGAATTCCAACAAATGATGTTCTGAGGAGCATGAGTTCACCAAAAGTAAAACCATAAGCCAGAGTTAGCTGAAAAAATGGTCAGAAGATAGGTACTAGAGTCATCAGATAAAGAGTACACAAGCAGGTTTGAAAATAAGAGTACTGCAAGTTCAACAAAAGAATAAATGTTCGGAATTAGGAAGGTTGGAAAAAGGACCAAGTACAACTTCTAAGAAAAAATAAAATGCAGTAATTGAATTCAAAACCCAGTACACTCATATTAAATAGCAGTTTAGGCACAGCCGAAAATAACTGGTGAACTGGAAGAAAGATCTGAAGAAATTGCATAGAATGCAATAGAGAGAGACAGGTGGAAAATATGAATGATAATGTAAGACACATGGAATACTGGGAAGGTCTAATATGCCATTAACTGAAATTTCTGGAGATAACAGAGGCAATGGGAAAGGTGCAATATTAGAAAAGGAAATGTTTCCAGAGCATATACAAAACACCAGTCTTCAGATTCTGGAAGCCTAATAAATTGCAAACAGAGCAAAATTAAATCCCCACCTAGACACAACATAGAAAACTTCTGAGTACACATATTCAAATATCCCAGGAATGGCCACAGAGAGATATACATGGTAATAGTAATTAGGCTGGTGACTGGAAGGCAGGTAAATAGTGGCAAACTAGGATTCTATTCCTAAGACCTTTCAACAACTTATCTTCAAGAATGAGGGCAAAATACAGGTCTTTTAAAAAATTCAGAGAAGTTGTATGACTATCTTTAATGCTGAGAAGACAGAAATTTAATATTTCCTCCTTACTTGAAAAAGAAAACAAGCTAGAAGTAAGAAATTAGAAACTCTGAGCACAGGGAACCTGTTCACTACATAATCATAGACAGTAGTAGGCACTCAGTAATGATCTGCACGAATGACCCTCCTTGGCCATGACAGTGGCTGTCCACAGGCATCGCGGGTGAGAATAAAATGTTAGAGGCATTCCTATTAGAGTGGGCAAAATATGGATGTCCAATATTCCCGCCATTATCTAATGTACCTGAAATTCTACTTGAAAAAAAGAAATGATGACTATGAGAAGGAAGACAGTAACTTTTAAATTAATGGCATCTCCTACTTACATAGTAGAAATGAATCACCAGGAAAACAATCAGAAATAATATATATGGAAATTTGACCCGGTTAAAAAAATTAAGACACATTTCCTATCTAGGAGCTACAAAACCATCCTTTCTTAGGTTTTTGTTCGAAGTTAAAACACTATGATCATATTCTTTCAATGTTGTGTATCTACTAGGAACACTAGGAAGAATCGAGGTGGCTCCCGTCTTCAGGTTGAGCGGTCAGTAGGAGTAGGGTGGTGTACCTGCCGCTGACTTCGCTGCGGAAGGGCAAGTTGTCAGTTCTGTCTGAGCAGCAGAGTTGGGGGAAGAGCCATATAATGCCTCATAGGCGAAGTGATCTTTAAATTGAGTACAAATTCATGACTAAAAAGCCAAATTAAAAAAAAAGAAAGAACCTTAATGTGAATTGTTATCCTCAAATGGGTACTTGACATGGCCATCTTTAAATGTCACAAGTAGAGTGAAAGATGTTGAAAGGAGTAAATTTATCACTTGACAGATTGTGTTATAAACTAAGATCAGGAGGCTTTTATTTTGGGGCATACTGAGTGTTTACTTACATAGATTTATAAAGAGATGTCTGAAGAAGTATGTTCAGTTCTAATCTGATTATACTAATAGGTTTAGTTGGTAAAGTGGTTGACGATAGTTTGCTATTAATTAACAAATAGTCTTTTTATTTTTAACTTGAATTTTAATCTCTGATTAAACAAAATTATTAATTAGAGCACTTGAGACTTGGCCTAAAATTGAGGACTTGGGAGCTTTAGAATCACTCACCTCTAATTGTGTTTTTCCTAAGTGAACGTGTCATTTAATTCTCTTTCTCTTTGGGGACGTAGGAAGCACCTACTCTATGTTTGGTCATCTCCTTCAGACCCTCCCTCTTTTCATTGCCTGGTAGTTTTTCTTTCTATCCTCCTATAAGCTTTAACCCCTTGCCTACACCATGCAATTGCTTCAATAAATTCTTTTTAGTCTTCTGAGGAAGGCTTACCAATTTCATCTTAAATTTATGACTGACTAAAGCAATTCTTTCTTTTCTAGGATTGTAGAAATCTATAGTAGAAGATTACAAGGTAAACTTTTAAACTATTTTATTTACAGGAAAACATTTTCTGAAGGAAAAAGTATTTTTGTTCTTATTACAAGTATAATATACATGACTTTAAAAATTAAGACCTTGTAGGAATATGAAACAAAGTCTGCTGCATTTCAGTCCTCCAGAAGACATCAGTGTTTGCACACATTTTAATGCACAGACCAACATTTTAAAATAAATTTATTTTTATTGTATTTAAAGTGGACTCCTATTGCATATAATGGGCTTCACTTTCTTTTTTACCTACATTTTTTTCCACTAAATGAATCGTAAACATTTTTTCCACATTCATGTAACTGTCTCATTCATTTTGCTGGCTGTTTAGCCACTGTGCTATGGCTTGATTTAACCAATCGCTGCTGATAGATATTTGGGGGTTTTGTAAATTTTCAAATAAATAGGTGCAATGCTGAAAACTCTTACAGGAATGAACAGTCTTACATGCTTTCAAAGATGAATTGTTTATTCAGCACAGGCACTGCATTATTTAGGTTAAGTAGTTGGTTTTCAACATTGCTCTAAGGATAATTCAATACTTGGACTGTAGCCCCCTGTTAATCCTGTTGCGAGCTATTTATGCATTTGCTCTGCCTCCAGGGAGGTGCTTGTTATCAATATTCTTTTGGTCTTAACTGCACCCCTAAGAGATAGTGGCCAGAGGGGTGCCAGACGGTGTCAGGGGTTCCTAAGCTCTTCTGTTACCTGTACTGCAGGTGAGGAAATTGAACAGGGGCTTCCCATGGGCCAGGCAGCAGACAGAGCACACTGGCAAAAGCTGGTGTGTCTTGCCTCCTAAAGTCACAAAAATCTGCTTTTTAGAGTTTCAGATATCCTAGAGACAGCAAAAGCTTCCAGCTCTCTGTGTCTTTCTCTTAAACTGAGCTCCTTGTCACATCCACAGTTCAAGAGCGCCTTACAAAACAAATTGCTGTAGCAATCACAGAAGCCTTACAGCCCGCTGGAGTTGGGGTAGTAGTTGAAGCAACGTAAGTCTGTGTTTGCCTTTGATAATGTCACTGTGGGGCACAACAATCCTTGTAGTTCTGCATAGTTTCTCTAGCACTAGATGATGCCACATAATTGACACTGGCACGTTTCCCATGGCCTGGAGCCCTTTTTCCTCTTTTATTTACTGTACTCCTGATACTGGAACCAGGGTATAGGAGACTGGCTTTGTTTTGTTTTTGGTGGGGGTTGTGGAGTGATAGGGAGTCATAAGCTTAAATGTAGTGATTTGTCCAACCTGCAGTGTTCAATGTCTTTTCTTGATTTCCTTTTTGGCTCTTTGTTTTGCTAAGCAGAGTTTTCCTAATATATTTTGTCACACATTTATAAAACAGAGCTAAGAATGGGTACAAAGGGCAACTGAAGACGCTTCTTTAAGTTAGAATGAATTAAGAGAAATTGCACATATCTTGTGGCAGTTTTTATCCATTCTCCTCACACAGCATGAGCTCTGTACTGTGTATGCTGGCTAGCATCACCAGGTGGCTTAGACTCACTGTGGTCACCATTCTCTGGATTCTGCCTGGTGAGACCAGCATACGTCAGTATTTCTCCAAACACCCACACTAGCATTGTGCTGTCTTGGTCCTAAAGATGGATCAAGTAAACATTCTGAATTTCTTTTTATCCAGAAGTTGTTGTATTTCTAGATCTCTAGTATTTTCACCTATGAAGAAAATTCTGTTTTTCCCCCCTCCTGTTGGATTGGATGTATTAAACACAACCATTTATTTGATAAGAATAAAAGCTATAAGATTAAAACTTCTTTAAAGTTTTAGATCATATCTAAGAACCGAAATTGGACACATTTGGTAACTGTGAACTCAGGTTAATCAGATTTAATTTTTTGGCTTGCTTTTTATTTTAAAAACCAAACCAGCAACTGTCCACTCCTTTAAATCACCTTTGTTGTCTTGTTTTGTAGACACATGTGTATGGTAATGCGAGGAGTACAGAAAATGAACAGCAAAACTGTGACCAGCACAATGTTGGGTGTGTTTCGGGAAGATCCAAAGACTCGGGAAGAGTTTCTAACTCTCATTAAGAGCTGAGCTTCAGTGCCTGGTGGTTTGCAGATCACACTACTCGTGGTATTGTCTGTCTGGTCTTAATTGTTTGTGCTTTCCATTTTCAATTGTTATATTTGTGAACGTCATTCCTGGTCAGTAATTGTGTTAATAATTATTTATAGCAAGTCAAATAAAAATAATCAACACAGGGTTGAACCCTTTACTTTCTTCTTGCCACCTTTTAGTGGCAACTTGCAAGCAAACTGCCAGCAGTTTAAGTTGTGTGCACACCGTCACTGCCATTCAGGTAACCCGGGAAGGGAACAGGATGCATGTATTTTGTTCAAATAGTGTGGTCATTTGGTTCATTAGCATAGGAGTATTGGGAATGGGAGAAAACTATGGCCAATATACTGTTTTTTTCCTCCCCCAAAGAAAAATGGCATAGTGCTCAAAATAATTTCTGTGCAGTGTGCATGCAGCACTGCTCTGCAGCGTCCAAGTCCAATAGGCTCCACTTTAGTCATGTTTACTGAACTGCCAGTGGTACTTTCTTTTCTTTTTTCTTTTTTTTTTATTAAGGTATCATTGATATACAGTCCTTATGCTCGGGTTTCACATGAGCAACATTGTGGTTACTACATTCCCCCTCTTATGAAGTCCCCACCACATACCCATTACAGTCACTGTCCATCAGCGTACTAAGATGCCACAGAGTCACTACTTGTCTTCTCTGTGTTATGTCACCTTCCCCGCGTCCCCCTACATTATGTGTGCTAATCATAATGCGCCTTAATCCCCTTAACCCTCCCTTCCCACCAGTGGCACTTTATTTTCTAATATTTATTTTATAACTATCCAGTTGTAGTGTTAGTCACCAAAGGAAGGTGGTGGAATATCTGTTATTTATTTTACTGGGCATTACTAAGAGGCACATTTCTACCTTCTATTCTTTTTTAAATTCAAGTACAGGAAATTAGTTTCTGAAGTTGTTTATGAGTGTATTCTCATGTCAACATAGGTGATTTAGACCTTTAACTCTCTGTGCCTTGAGGAGAATAGCACACCATTTAGAGTGCAGATACCTTTGCCTTTTTTTAAAAGCCATTATTTTGCAAGAATTAGTACCAACACTGCAAATAACTAGTTCTCACAGTTTTACCTTTAGCAGTTTCTTGGAAACTTACTTTCTGTATTCCCTGTAGATGCCTTAAAAACTTTTTTTGTAAACCTCATCAAATATTTTTCTGAATAGTTGCAGAAACTTTTGGGAGTGTCCCTCATTTTCAGATCTGCAGAACCATAGCCTCAATGAACATGCAAGAACGCAGAGTAAGGAAATTGTAGACCACATTATGAGTGATGTCCACTGTCTAATGAAAGCTGTATTGTTGGTGTCTATGAAAATGCCCTGTAGTTTTCTGGAATTACTGGAAAACGCCAGAAGCCCATGTGCTGCTTCCCCTGTGGTCCCCGGGAGTCCTGTCTGCAGTGTGACTGTTTAAGTACTGTAAGGTCTTTTAGTCCAGGAAGCTGCTGCCTTATCAATGATGATCTTAAAATTTCCTCCACTGGGGCAGTGTGGGCCAAATCAAACAAACCCAACTCCCCTGCAAAAGCATAAACACAGTTATCCCACGGAGAAGTCTCTTATTTGGTTGACATGTGCTCCTCAAATTTATCCCATTACCTTAAGAATTCATTACAGTGCTCGCTTTAACTTCGGTAGTCCCTGCCGCTTTGATGACATTTGACCTGCAATGGGGCAAGGTGGCAGAAGTGTTTGTTTTTTAAAAATTCTTCCCTATGTCTGTTTCCTATATTTTTCTATATTTGGAGTTTCTAAAGCACAGTGCTAATTGACTGAATTCCTTTAAAAAAAATCTAACCTGATATAAACAGTATCCTGCTTAATAGACATTTAGAAGTAGAATTACACCCTCAACTCATGTTTGGTGTTTTAAAGTAAAAGCAGGAGTGACTTGGAGGACCAAAGAAATTGTTAGCTATGTATTTATCTTTCTGAGATCAATTGTATTCCTTTTTAATGACTCTTTGCTCAGACATTCCTTAGAAGTGTTCTCATAAAGGTCTAATGTACTCACAGGCTGTTGTCTTATTGGTAAATGCAAAGTACTTACCTTGTCTGTTTACTCTGGTCTGTAGTACTTTAAAATTACCTTTTCATATCCATGGCCTGAGTCACCTTTGGGGATTTTTAAGAATTTGATGCATTTAAATGCACTGTAAAGTTAATTGTTTGAATTTTATGTATGTGTATATTCTTGAAGTTGGTTCTGTTTAAATTATTAAAGTGTTATACTTTGTTCTTGTGAAAAGTAGTTTCTTTCTGAACCACTGTGTAGATAGATCAGTAAATTAGTTTAATGGTATTGTGTTTTACCTAAGGCCTTGTTAAGGGCTGCTCTTAGCCGCCAGGCTGCTAGAATGGAAGTCCCAGCGGCAGTACAGACCCAGCCGGCCTCTGTTTCCCTTTGGCACTGGGTTTGGCCCCTGCCCTCACCCTCCTGCCAGAGACGGTGAGATGTAGGGGGACGGTGAGGAATCTTGGGTGCCCTCTGCAGCTCCGGGGGTAAGGGTGTTCCCAGCCCGCGGCGGATACCGCAGTGAAACCAGTGAAGCCAAAATCAGTCAAGGGAACAGCTAGATGGGAGAAGCTCTTAATTATTTACAAGAGGCCTGGCTCCGTTCGCCTCACCTGCAGCTCCTTTCACTCGCGTTCCTCTCTAGTTCTGGCACCTGCTCGCCTCTCCCCTTGCCGCTTCCGCAAGAAACTCTGCAAGCGGAGCCCCGGCAACTGACAGACACCAGACCAGCTGCAGCAGAGAGGAGGAGAGAACAGCTTCTCTCCACGCATGTCCCCAGAGGCTGCGGAAGAAACACCTATTAATATGGAAATGGACTAAAGCCAGGCGAGGGATTCTGCAGATACTGCAATTTTACCCTACACATTCGGGTCTCTGTTGTCCTCAGCCTAAATGTAGGTAACTGCAGCTTCCTGGGACTGATACTGCCTCCTGGGTGGGAGCTTTTGGAGAAGGGCGAGCAGGCTGGGGCAGGGCGTGGAAGAGACTTTCCCTCCCTGTTCCACGGAGGAGCCCACTCTGGACAAAACTTCCAAGGAGGTGCAAAGTTTTGCGGCCTCTTTTCTGTCCGTGCCTTCTGATGTCTTTATTTCCTCTTTCAGGGTGGTCTTCTCTCCATTCCCTGCGTCACCTAATCAGAGGCCCTGGCCGCACTGGCGTCAGAGTGTCCAGGTGCTGGGCTCTGGAGCAGCCTGCTGCTCTTCTAAGGACCATATAGACTGTTGGGTAGCGAGTCTAATCAAACTAGGAGTGCTTACTGAAATAAAACATTGCTAAAACAACTCACAGGTGTCAATAAAACAGTCAGCTGCTCAACTAAGCCCAAGTTGCTGCTCCGGAGCTTTCTCACTGAAGATTGATGGGCTGAGTTCCTTGTTTTGTCATTTACTAGAAGAGCAGGTGGCAGACACGAAAGGTTTTAGAGAAGTCTGTCTCAATACAGAACACCTGGATTCGCCGTGTGAGGCCTGGGTTCTCCTGCTGATGATGATAAGAGGAAGTCTCAATAGGTAGGTTGAAATGTAAATACCTGACAGCCCCAGCCCTCCCGGAGGCACTTGGTTTATCTTTACTTTGGTCTTTATTATGGAAAAAAATATGTTCAGGCAGCACATGAGTACATGACCTCCATGTACCCACCTCCCAGCTGCAGGAAGTCTCAGCTCATAGTCATCTGGATCCCTCCATCCCTCTCATTCCCACTGGATTATTTCAAAGCAATTCCCAGGCATTGTTTAATCCATAAATGTTTCAGACTATCTAAAAGAAAAGGAATCACATTTTTAAAAACCCAAATACCATTAATTATCACACAAAAACTTAATGCTTTAATATCAAGTATCCAGTCAGCATTCATTTTCCTCTATTGTCTCAATTTTTTAATAGTTATTTGGATCAAGGTACAAATGACCATATTGCTATTGGTTGATCTGGGTTTTTACAAAACACATCAAATTTATCGACCATTTTTAAGTGTACAGTGTGGTGATAACTATTGGCACATTGTTGTGCGACAGATCCCTAGAACTTTTTCATCTTGCAGAACTGAAAACCTATATGCCCACTGAACAATTCCTCTTTCCCCGTCTCCCCAGCCCCTGGTAACTACCATTCTACTATCTGTTTCTAAGAGTTTGACTACTAGTTCCTCATATATATAGAATCATGCAGTATTTGTCTTTTTGTGACTGGCTTATTTCACTAAGCATAATGTCTTCATAATTCATCCATTTTGCAACATATGATAGGATTTCCTTCTTTTTAAAGGTCAGATAATATTTCATTGTATATATATACACACACACACACACTATGTTTTCTTTATCCTGTCATCCACTGATGAATACTTAGATTACTTCCACCTCTTAGCCATTGTGGATAATATTGCAGTGAACATGATTGTGCAAATATCTCTTCAAGATCCTGTTTTCAACTCTTTTGGATATATGCTTACAAGTGGAATTACTGAATCATATGGTAATCCTTCAAAATTTATTGAGGAATCTCCATACTGTTTTCAGTAGTAAAATGGCTATATCATTTTACATTCCCACCACCAGTGTACAGTTTCTTCATATCCTTGCCCAAACTTATTTCCCAGTTCTTTTGATAATGGCCATCTTAACAGGCATGAGGTAATGTTTCATTATTATTTTGATTTTAACTTTCCTGATGTTCAGTAATGTTGAGCGTCTTTCCATTTGCATATTGACCTTTTGTATATCTTCTTTGGAAAATGTCTATTCAAGTCCTTTGCCCATTTTTAAATCAGGTTGTTTTTTGTGTTGAGTTATAGGATTTATTTATATATTAACTTCTTACTGGATAAATGGCTTCCCTCCACTTCCTAGATTGCCTTTCACTCTTCTGATGGTTTCTGTTCCTGCACAGAAGTTTTAAAATTTGTTGTGGTCCTATTTGTCTATTTTTGCTTTTGTTGCCAATGCTTTTGTTGTTACATCTAAGAAATCATTGCCAATTCCAATGTGATGAAGCTTTGTCCTGTCTTTTCTTCTAAGAGTTTTATAGTTTCAGTCTTCATGTTTAGGTCTTTAATCTATTTTCAGTTATTTTTGTATACTGTATTTTTTTTGGCATTATTAATATACAATTACATGAGCAACATTATGGTTACTAGACTCCCCCTATTATCAACTCCCCACCACATACCCCATTACAGTCACTGTCCATCAGTGTAGTAAGATGCTGTACAATCACTACTTGTCTTCTCTGTGTTATACTGCCTTCCCTGTATTCCTCCCCCAAGCCCACTACATTATGTGTGTAACAGCCCTTTTTGCCCCTTATCCCTCCCTTCCCACCCATCTTCCCCAGTCCCTTTCCCTTTGGTAACTGTTAGTCCATTCTTGGGTTCTGTGAGTCTGCTGCTGTTTTTTTTTTTCATTTTTTTATTAAGGTATTATTGATATACACTCTTATGAAGGTTTCACATGAAAAAATAATGTGGTTATTACATTTACCCATATTATCAAGTCCACAACCATACCCCAGTGCAGTCACTGTCCATCAGTGTAGTAAGATGCCATAGATTCACTGTTTGCCTTCTCTGTGCTACACTATTTTCCCTGTGATCCCCCACACCATGTGTACTAAACATAATACCCCTCAATTCCCTTCTTCCACCCTCCCCACCCACCCTCCCACACCACACCCCTCCCATTTGGTAATCACTAGTTTCTTCTTAGAGTCTCTGAGTCTGCTGTTCTTTTGTTCCTTCAGTTTTGCTTCGTTGTTATACTCCACAAATGAGGGAAATCATTTGGCACTTGTCTTTCTCCGCCTGGCTTATTTCACTGAGCATAATATCCTCCACCTCCATCCATGTTGTTGCAAATGGCAGGATTTGTTTCCTTATGGCTGAATAGTATTCCATTGTGTATATGTACCACATCTTCTTCATCCATCTATCTACTGATGGACACTTAGGTTGCTCCCGTATCTTGGCTATTGTAAATAGTGCTGCGATAAACATAGGGGTGCATATGTCTTTTTGAATCTGAGAAGTTGTATTCTTTGGGTAAATTCCAAGGAGTGGGATTCCCGGGTCAAATGGTATTTGTATTTTTAGTTTTTTGAGGAACCTCCATATTGCTTTCCACAATGGTTGAACTAGCTTACATTCCCACCAGCAGTGTAGGAGGGTTCCCCTTTCTCCGCATCCTCGTGAGCATTTGTTCTTCTTAGTCTTTTGGATGGTGGTCATCCTTACTGGTGTGAGGTGATATCTCATTGTGGTTTTAATTTGCAATTCCCTGATGATTAGTGATGTGGAGCATCTTTTCATGTGTCTGTCTGTTGGTCATCTGAATTTCTTCTTTGGAGAACTGTCTCTTCATATCCTCTGCCCATTTTTTAATTGGGTTATTTGCTTTTTGGGTGTTGAGGCATGTAAGTTCTTTATATATTTTGGATGTTAACCCCTTGTCGGATATGTCATTTACAAATATATTCTCCCATACTGTAGGATGCCTTTTTGTTCTGTTGATGGTGTCCTTTGCCGTACAGAAACTTTTTTGTTTTATGTAGTCCCATGAGTTCATTTTTGCTTTTGTTTCCCTTGCTCAAGGAGATGTGTTCAGGAAGAAGTTGCTCATGTTTATATTCAGGAGATTTTTGCCTATGTTGTCTTCTAAGAGTTTTATGGTTTCATGATTTATATTCAGGCCCTTGATCTATTTTGAGTTTACTTTTGTGTATGGGGTTAAACAATAATCCAGTTTCATTCTCTTACATGTAGCTGTCCAGTTTTGCCAACACCAGCTGTTGAAGAGGCTGTCATTTCCCCATTGTATGTCCATGGCTCATTTATCATGTATTAATTGACCATATATGCTTGGGTTTATATCAGGACTCTCTAGTCTGTTCCATTGGTCTATGGGTCTGTTCTTGTGCCAGTACCAAATTGTCTTGAGTACTGTGGCTTTGTAGTAGAGCTTGAAGTTGGGGAGCATAATCCCCCCAGCTTTATTCTTCCATCTCAGGATTGCTTTGGCTATTTGGGGTCTTTTGTGGTTCCATATGAATTTTAGAATGATTTTCTCCAGTTAATTGAAAAATGCTGTTGGCATTTTGATAGAAATTGCACTGAATTTGTAGATTGCTTTAGGCAGGATGGCCATTTTGACAATATTAATTCTTCCTATCCATGAGCACGGGATGTGTTTCCATTTGTTGGTATCTTCTTTAATTTCTCTCATGAGTGTGTTGTAGTTTTCAGAGTATGTCTTTCACTTCCCTGGTTAGGTTTATTCCTAGGTTTTTTTTTTTTGATGCAACTGTGAATGGAATTGTTTTCCTGATTTCTCTCACTGCTAGATTTCTACAATATTAATTCTTCCTATCCATTGTTAGTGTATAGGAATGCCACAGATTTCTGCGTATTAATTTTGTATCCTACAACTTTGCTGAATTCAGATATTAGATCTAGTAGTTTTGGAGTGGATTCTTTAGGGTTTTTATGTACAATATCATGTCTTCTGCAAACAGGGACAGTTTGACTTCTTCCTTGCAAATCTGGATGCCTTTTATTTCTTTGTGTTGTCTGATTGCCGTGGCTAGGACCTCTAGTACTATGTTGAATAGAAGTGGGGAGAGTGGGTGTCCTTGTCTTATTCCTGATCTTAAAGGAAAAGCTTTCAGCTTCTCTCTGTTAAGTATAATGTTGGCTGTGGGTTTGTCCTATATGGCCTTTATTATGTTGAGGTACTTGCCCTCTATGCCCATTTTGTTGAGAGTTTTTATCATAAATGGATGTTGAATTTTTGTCAAATGCTTTTTCAGTATCTATGGAGATGATCATGTGGTTTTGTCCTTCTTTTTGTTGATACGGTGTATAATGTTGATGGATTTTCGAATGTTGAACCATCCTTGCATCCCTGGAATAAATCCCACTTGATCATAATGGATGATCCTTTTGATGTATTTTTGAATTCGGTTTGCTAATATTTTGTTGTATTTTTGCATCTATGTTCATCAGGGATATTGGTCTGTAATTTTCTTTTTTGTGGTGTCTTTGCCTGGTTTTGGTATTAGAGTGATGCTGGCTTCATAGAATGAATTTGGAAGTATTCCCTCTTCTTCTACTCCTTGGAAAACTTTAAGGAGGATGGGTATTAGGTCTTCCCTAAATTTTTGATAAAATTCAGTGGTGAAGCCATCTGGTTCAGGCGTTTTGTTCTTAGGTAGGTTTTTGATTACCAGTTCAATTTCATTGCTGGTAATTGGTCTGTTGAGATTTTCTGTTTCTTTCTGGGTCAGCCTTGGAAGGTTGTATTTTTCTAGAAGGTTGTCCATTTTTTCTAGGTTATCCAGTTTGTTAGCATATGGTTTTTCATAATATTCTCTAATAATTCTTTGTATTTCTGTGCTGTCTGTAGTGATTTTTCCTTTCTCATTTCTGGTTCTGTTTATTTGAGTAGACTCTCTTTTTTTCTTGATAAGTCTGGCTAGGGGTTTATCTAGTTTGTTTATTTTCTCAAAGAACCAGCTCCTGCTTTCATCGATCCTTTCTATTGTTTAATTCTTCTCAATTTTACTTATTTCTGCTCTAATCTTTATTATGTCCCTCCTTCAACTGGTTTTGGGTCCCATTTTTCTTCTTTTCCTAGTTTCGTTAATTGTTAGAGTCTGCTGCTGTTTTGTTCCTTCAGTTTTTTCTTTGTTCTTATACTCCACAGATGAGTGAAATCATTTGATACTTGTCTTTCTCCACCTGGCTTATTTCACTGAGCATAATACCCTCTAGCTCCATCCATGTTGTTGTAAATGGTAGGATTTGTTTTCTTCTTATGGCTGAATAATATTCCATTGCGTATTTGTACCACATCTTCTTTATCCATTCATCTACTGATGGACACGTAGGTTGCTTCCATTTCTTGGCTATTGTAAATAGTGCTGTGATAAACATAGAGGTGCATCTGTCTTTTTCAAACTGGGCTGCTGCACTCTTAGGGTAAACTCCCAGGAGTGGAATTCCTGGGTCAAATGGTATTTCTATTTTGAGTTTTTTGAGAACCTCCTTATTGTTTTCTACAATGGTTGAACTAGTTTACATTCCCACCAGCAGTGTAGGCTGGTTCCCCTTTCTCCACATCCTTGCCAACATTTGTTGTTGTTTGTCTTTTGGATGGCGGCCATCCTAACTGGTGTGAGGTGATATCTCATTGTAGTTTTAATTTGCATTTCTCTGATAATTAGCTATGTGGAGCATCTTTTTATGTGCCTGTTGGCCATCTGGATTTCTTCTTTGGAGAAGTGTCTTTTCAGCTCCTCTGCCCATTTTTTAATTGGCCTCTTTGCTTTTTGTTTGTTGGGGTGCGTGAGCTCTTTATATAATTTGGATGTCAACCCCTTATCGGATATGTCATTTATGAATATATTCTCCCATACTGAAGGATGTCTTTGTTCTACTGAAGGTGTCCTTTGCTGTACGGAAGCATTTTAGTTTGATATAGTCCCACTTGTTCATTTTTGCTTTTGTTTCCCTTGCCTGGGGAGATATGTTCATGAAGAAGTTGCTCATGTTTATGTCCAACAGATTTTTGCCTATGTTTTTTTCTAAGAGTTGTTTTATGCTTTCATGACTTACATTCAGGTCCTTGATCTATTTTGAGTTTACTTTTGTGTATGGGGTTAGACAATTATCCAGTTTCATTCTCTTACATATAGCTGTCCAGTTTTGCCAACACCAGCTGTTGAAAAGGCTGTCACTTCCCCATTGTATATCCATGGCTCCTTTATCATATATTAATTGACCATATATGCTTGGGTTTATATCTGGGCTCTCCACCCTGTTCCATTGGTCTATGCGTCTGTTCTTGTGCCAGTACCAAATTGTCTTGTTTACTGTGGCTTTACAGTAGAGCTTGAAGTCAGGGAGCATAATTCCCCCCACTTTATTCTTCTTTCTCAGGATTGCTTTGGCTATGCGGGGTCTTTTGTGGTTCCATATGAATTTTAGAACTATTTGCTCTAGTTCATTGAAGAATGCTGTTGGTATTTTGATAGGGATTGCCTTGAATCTGTAGATTGCTTTATGCAGCATGGCCAGTTTTACAATATTAAATTGTCCTATCCATGAGCACAAGTGTTTCCGTTTATTGGTATCTTCTTTAATTTCTCTCATGAGTGTCTTGTAGTTTTCAGAGTATAGGTCTTTCACTTCCTTGGTTAGGTTTATTCGTAGGTATTTTATTGTATACTGTATAGATATATTTTTTTTTCCTGAAGTCAATCAATGAGTTTTTGTGTAGTTTAACTTTTTCTTAGTGTTATTATGAACTCATGGATTTGTGTATATATATAATGTCTTTCAATCCCTTGTGTTCATGATTCTTTGCTGCTTTAAAATTTTTCCTGTTTTTCACTAGTTTTAAGCAATTACGATTATGATGTGCCTTGGTATAGTTTTCTTCATGTTTTATGTGCTTGGGGTTTGTTGAGCTTCTTTTTTTTTAATAGTTTTTTTTGGTTTTCATTAATCTACAATTACATGTGCAATATTATGGTGATTAAACTACTCCCTTCATCAGGTCCCCTCCACCAACCCCATTACACTCACTGTCCATCAGCGTCGTGAGATGCTATAGAATCACTACTTGTCTTCTCTGAGTTGTACAGCCCTCCCCAGGCCCCCCCAACATTACACCAGCTAATCGTAATACCCCTTTTCCCCCCTTGTCCCTCCCTTACCACCCATCCTCCCCAGTCCTTTCCCTTTGGTAACTATTAGTCCGTTCTTGGGTTCTGTGAGTCTGCTGCTGTTTTGTTCCTTCAGTTTTTTCTTTGTTCTTATTCTCCACATATGAGTGAAATCATATGGTACTTGTCTTTTTCGGCTTGGCTTATTTCACTGAGCATAATCCTCTCTAGCTCCATCCATATTGTTGCAAATGGTAGGATTTGTTTTCTTCTTATGGCTGAATAATATTCCATTGTGTATATGTAGCACCTCTTCTTTATCCATTCATCTACTGATGGACACTTAGGTTGCTTCCATTTCTTGGCTATTGTAAATAGTGCTGCGATAAACAAAGGGGTGCATCTGTCTTTTTCAAACTGGGCTCCTGCATTCTTAGGGTAAATTCCTAGGAGTGGAATTCCTGTGTCAAATGGTATTTCTATTTTGAGTTTTTTGAGGAACCTCCATACTGCTTTCCACAATGGTTGAACTGATTTACATTCCTACCAGCAGTGTAGGAGGGCTCCCTTTTCTCCACATCCTCACCATCATTTGTTGTTGTTTGTGTTTTGGATGTTGGCCATCCTCACTGGTGTGAGGTGATATCTCATTGTGGTTTTAATCTGCATTTCTCTGATTAGTGATGTGGAGAATCTTTTCATGTGCCTGTTGGCCATCCGAGTTTCTTCTTTGGAGAAGTGTCTATTCATGTCCTCTGCCCATTTCTTAGTTGGATTATTTACTTTGTTTGTTGAGGTGCGTGAGCTCTTTATATATTTTGGATGTCAACCCCTTATCGTATACGTCATTTATGAATATATTCTCCCGTACCGTAGGATGTCTTTTGTTCTACTGATGGTGTCCTTTGCTCTACAGAAGATTTTCCACTTGATATAGTCCCACTTGTTCATTTTTGCTTGTGTTTCCCTTGCTAGGGGAGATAAGTTCATAAAGAAGTCGCTCATGTTTATGTCCAAGAAATTTTTGCCTATATTTTTTTCTAAGAGTTTTATGGTTTCATGACTTACATTCAGGTCTTTGATCCACCTTGAGTTTACCTTTGTGTATGGGGCTAGACAGTAGTCCAATTTCATTGTCTTACATGTAGCTGTCCAGTTTTTCCAGCACCAGCTGCTGAAGAGACTGTAATCTCCCCATTGTATATCCAAGGCTCCTTTATCAAATATTAGTTGACTGTATATGTTTGGGGTAATGTTTGGATTTTCTATTGTGTTCCACTGGTCTGTGGGTCTGTTTTTGTGCCAATACCAAATTGTCTTGATTACTGTAGCTTTGTAGTAGAGCTTGAAGTCAGGGAGTGTAATTCCCCCTGTTTTATTCCTCCTCTCAGGATTGCTTTGGCTATTCGGGGTCTTTTGTGGTTCCATATGAATTTTAGAATTATTTGTTCCAGTTCATTGAAGAGTGCTGTTGGTATTTTGATAGGGATTGCATTGAATCTCTAGATTGCTTTAGGTAGTATAGCCATTTTGACAATATTTATTCTGCCCAGCCAAGAGCATGGGATGAATTTCCATTTGTTAGTGTCCTCTTTAATTTCTCTTAGGAGTGTCTTGTAGTTTTCAGATATAGGTCCTTCACTTTCTTTGTTAGGTTTATTCCTAGGTATTTTATTCTTTTTGATGCAATTGTGAATGGGATTGTTTTTCTGATTTCTCTTTCAGTTCGTTCATCGTTAGTGTATAGGAAAGCAACAGATTTCTGTGTGTTAATTTTGTATCCTGCAACTTTGCTGAATTCAGATATTAGTCCTAGTAGTTTTGGAGTGGAGTCTTTAGGGTTTTTTATGTACAGTATCATGTCATCTGCAAATAGTGACCATTTGACTTCTTTACCAATCTGGATGCCTTATATTTCTTTGTTTTGTCTGGTTGCTCTGGTTAGGACCTCCAGTACTATGTTGAATAACAGTGGAGAGAGTGGGCATCCCTGTCTTGTTCCCGATCTTAGATCAAAAGCTTTCAGCTTCTTGCTGTTAAGTATGATGTTAGCTGTGGGTTTGTCATATATAGCCTTTATGATGTTGAGGTACTTGCCGTCTATACCCATTTTGTTGAGAGTTTTAATCATGAATGGATGCTGTATTTTGTCAAATGCTTTTTCAGCATCTATGGAAATGATAATGTGGTTTTTGTTCTTCTTTTTGTTGATGTGGTGGATGATGTGGATGGATTTTCGAATGTTGTGCCATCCTTGCATCCCTGGGATGAATCTCACTTGATCGTGGTGTATGATCCTCCTGATGTATTTTTGAATTCGGTTTGCTAATATTTTGTTGAGTTGTTTTTGTACCTACGTTCATCTGGGATATTGGTCTGTAGTTTTCTTTTTTGGTGAGGTCTTTGCCCGATTTTGGTATTAGAGTGATGCTGGCTTCATAGAATGAGTTTAGAAGTATTCCCTCTTCTTCTATTGTTTAGAAAACTAAGGAGAATGGGTGTTATTTCTTCTGTATATGTCTGGTAGAATTCAGAGGTGAATCCGTCTGGTCCGGGGGTTTTGTTCTTGGGTAGTTTTTTGATTACCGCTTCAATTTCATTGCTGATGGTTGGTCTGTATAGTTTTTCTGTTTCTTGTTTAGTCAGTTTTGGAAGGTTGTATTTTTCTAAGAAGTTGTCCATTTCTTCTATGTTTTCCAGCTTGTTAGCATATAGATTCTCATAATATTCTCTTATAATTGTTTGTATTTCTTTCGGTCTGTCGTTATTTTTCCTTTCTCATTTCTGGTTCTGTTTATGTGTGTAGATTCTCTTTTTCTCTTAATGAGTCTGGCTAGGGGTTTATCTATTTAGTTTATTTTTTCAAAGAACCAGCTCCTGGTTTTATTGATTTTTTCTATTGTTTTATTCTTCTCAATTTTATTTATTTCTTCTCTGATCTTTATTATGCCCCTCCTATTGGTGACTTTGGGCCTTATTTGTTCTTCTTTTTCCAATTTCAGTAATTGTATCTTTAGACTATTCATTTGGGAATGTTCTTCCTCCTTTAGATAGGCCTGGATTGCAATATACTTTCCTCTTAGAACTGCCTTTGCTGCGTCCCATAGATTGTGGCTTTGTGTTGTTGTTGTTGTCTTTTGTCTCCATATATTCTTTGATTTCTGTTTTGATTTGGTCGTTAACCCATTGATTAATTAGGAGAATGTTAAGTCTCCATGTATTTGTGAGCCTTTTTGTTTTCTTTCTAAAATTTAATTCTAGTTTTATACCTTTATGATCTGAGAAGTTGGTTGGTAGAATTTCAATATTTTTGAATTTGCTGAGGTTCTTTTTGTGGCCTAGTATGTGGTCTATTCTGGAAAATGTTCTATGTGCACTTGAGAAGAATGTGTATCCTGTTGCTTTTGGGTGTAGAGTTCTGTAGATGTCTGTTAGGTCCATCTGTTCTACTGTGTTGTTCAGTGCCTCTGTGTCTTTATTTATTTTCTGTCTGGTTGATCTGTCCTTTCGAGTGAGTGGTGTGTTGAAGTCACCTAAAATAAATGCATTGCATTCTATTTTCTCCTTTAATTCTGTTAGTATTTGTTTCACATATGCCGGCGCTCCCATATTGGGTGCATATATATTTATAATGGTTATATCCTCTTGTTGGACTGATTTGACCTTTATCATTATGTAATGTCCTTCTTTATCTCTTGCTACTTTCTTCATTTTGAAGTCTATTTTGTCTGATACAAGTACTGCAACACCTGCTTTTTTCTCCTTGTTGTTTGCATGAAATATCTTTTTCCATCCTTTCACTTTTAGTCTGTGTATATCTTTGGGTTTTAGGTGAGTGTCTTATAGGCAGCATATAGATGGGTCTTGCTTTTTTATCCGTTCTGTTAGTCTGTGTGTTTTGATTGGTGCATTCAGTCGATTTACATTTAGGGTGATTATCAATAGATACGTACTTATTGACATTGCTGGCTTTAGATTCCTGGTTACCAAAGGTTCAAGGGTTGCTTCTTTACTATCTGACAATCTAACTGAACTTTCTTGTTAAGTTATTGTAAACACAGTCTGATGTTTCTTTACTTCTCTCCCTTCTTATTCTTCCTCCTCCATTCTTTGTATACTAGGTGTTTTATTCTTTGCCTTTAGTTAGTATTTGGATGGTCGGCTTTCTTTGCTATGATTTTATTTTCTCTGGTGACATCTTTTTATCCTTAGGAGTGCTTCCGTCTAGAGCAGTTCCTTTAAGATGTCCTGTTGAGGTGGTTTATGGGAGGCAAATTCTCTCAGCTTTAGCTTGTCTGGTAATTGTTTAATCCCTCTATCATCTTTAAATGATAATCGTGCTGGATACAATATTCTTGGTTCAAGACCCTTCTGTTCCTTACATTAAATATATCATGCCATTCTCTTCTGGCCTGTAAGGTTTCTGTTGAGAAGTATGATGATAGTCTGATGGGTTTTTCTTTGTAGGTGATCTTTTTTCTCTCTCTAGCTGCCTTTAATACTCTGTCCTTATCTTTGACCTTTGCCATCTTAATTATTATGTGTGTTGGTGTTGTCTGCCTTGGGTCCCTTGTGTTAGGAGATCTGTGGGCTTCTGTGGACTGCGAGATTATTTCCTTCCCCAACATGGGGAAGTTTTCAGCAATTATTTCTTCAAAGACACTTTCTATCCCTTTTTCTCTCTCTTCTTCCTCTGTTACTCCTATAATGCGAATATTGTTCCGTTTGGATTGGTCACACAGTTCTCTTAATATTCTTTCATTCTTAGAGATCCTTTTATCTCTCTCTGCCTCAGCTGCTCTGTATTCCTGTTCTCTGATTTCCATTCCATTAACAGTCTCTTACATCTCGTCCAGTCTGCTGCTAAGCCCATCGATGGCCTGTCTCATTTCTGCATTGTCTTTCCTCATTTCCCTCACTTCCTCCCTCGGCTCTTGCATATTTCTCTGTAGATCCATCAGCATGGTTATGACTTTTATTCTGAATTCTTTTTCAGGAAGATTGTGCATTTCCATCCCTTCAGGTTCCCTCTCAGCTGTTGTCTGGGTCTGGGTGATCTTTGTCTGTACCATATTCCTCTGTCATTTCATGGCGATAGAAGTGGTCGCTGGTAGGTGCCACGTATGTCAGTTGGGCTCTTTAAGACCGCCTCGCGGGGGCCCAGTCCTCTCAGGTGCAGATGCAGGCTTTGCACTGTGCTGTAAATTCTGTTCTGTCTTTTAGGAGTGGTTGTATTTGCTGTATTTTCATAGATTTATGTAGTTTGGGGAGGATATTTACGCCACCCAGCTCATGCCGCCGTCTTCCCGAAATTCTTGTATACTGTGTATTTTTGTATTCAGTTACTTTTGCATGTGGATGTCCAGTTTTTGAAACACCATTTTTTGAAGAGAATGTCTCTTCCACATGTGTAGTGTTGGTATTTTGTCAGAGATCACCTGATCATAAACATGAGGATGTTTCTGGGCTTTCTGTTCTGTTCCATTGATCTATATCTCTGTCTTTATGTTAGGACCACACTGTTGATTCCTGTATCTGTAATGTTTTGAAATCCGAAAGCATGAGGCCTCCAGATCTGTTTTTCTTTCTTATGATTGGCTACTTGGGCTCCTTTGAAATTCCATATGAATTTTAGGGTGTTTTTTTCCTATTTCTGCAAAAAAAAATGTCACTGGGATTTTTGCTAGGGATTTCATTGAATGTGTATTGCTTTGGGTAGTATGACTATTTTAATGTTATTAAACTTTATAATCCATGAACATGGGCTATCATTCCATTCATTTATGTCTTCTTTAATTTCTTTTATCAGTGTTTTTTAGTTTTCGGTGTACAAGCCTTTCATCTCCTTGGTTAAAGTTAATTCCTTTTTAAAAAAACACTTTATTTTTTACAGCATTTTTAGATTCACAGTAAAATTGAGTGGAAAGCACTGAGAGTTCCCATTACTTCCTGCCCCTACTCATGTATAGCCTCCTCTGTTCTCAACATCCCCTAGCAGAGTGGTACATTTATTGTAATTCATGGACCTATGTTGACATATTATTATTACCAAAAGTTCACAGTTTTACTTTTGATGTACATTCTGTGGGTTTGTACAAATGTATAATGGCATGTATCCACCACTGTAACGTCATACAGAGTAGTTTCATGCCCTAAAAATCATTAGTGCTCTACTATTCATATCTATTTTATTCTTTTTGATGCTATTGTAAATGGAATTGTTTTCTTAATTTCTTCTTTGGACTGTTCACTGGTTGATAAGTTTCTCAAATCTGTTTAAAGCTATGTGTTCACCTCTTGTTCCCTCTCTTCCATATTTTCCTTGAAATTTATTTGGCCATTTGCTTTTGGAGAAGACCTATGTTTACCCCCCAAAATGTGAACTGCTAGAGTATCTGTGGCTGTACAAGTGAAATGAAATTTCAGCTAAGCAGAGGGAAAAAGGGTTGTTTTTTCTACATTTGTCCATGTCATTAAAGCCCTACTCCTGAGGCAGCCCGGGTCAGCCTGGTGCTGCTTGCTCCTTAAACTGGGCACAGCTCTTCTTTGTTTATGACTCAGAGTCGCCCTCTCAGGTATGCATAAGAGTTCATTTCTTTTTGGGGAAAGGTCTGTTGTTTCTGGACAGGCTTCAGTTTTAAAACATCTACCACATGGCTTCCTGGCTTCAGCATGGTCAGTTCCTGGGCTGTCGAGATTTTGGTTAAGGTGGAAGGCTTATTATGGGACTGGAAATAATGAAACCCACAAAGCTTATCATTTTGAGGTCTTATTCCAGGGAATTCTAAGGTTTGGGTTGGATGGTAGGAGTGTTTGGGTGCCTGGCTTTAGTGACATTTCCCCCCTCTGAGTAAGAAGCTGGGCAGCTCTGGTTGCATGGGATGGTGAGGGTAGTGACATACCAGGTCTTATATTTAAGCAGCTTATTTTCTCTCCCTAATGGTATAGTTATGACTTGCTTACAAATCCTGTTGGGAAAACTTCTGGTACATGCATCAAATAGACCTAATATGTCCATCTGCTTTTTCTTTTATGTCTACACTCTCCTGTTTGGTTGAGCAATGTGTCCACAGCTCTGACCTTTTGAGAAATCCTTTAACTTCTGGAACTGACTGTGCTGCCCAGAGAGACGTGTTTTGGCTGTTGGTCAGTGTTAAGAAGGCCTTGTTGAGGTAGTCCTATGATGATATGCCTGGGTGTGTATGAAAACTTGCTCTGAGGCTGTGACACTTAAACTTTGTTGATTTTTTCCTGAGTTTAGGATGAGTTTCTTCGTCTCCCTCCTTTGTCTGGCTACTTTCATGTTTGAAAATGTGCTGAATGAGTAGACAAATGAGATATTTTTCTTTCTAATGTGTCTTTTTGTGGTATTTCCCATTATATGTGATGACACTAATTTTTAACGTTATGTTCTACCTTGACTGGTACATTTCTTTATGGAGATTTTCTCTTCGCACAGCCATTTTGTTTCTAAAACCTAGGGATAAACTGAAAAGCTACTAGAAAAGCTAGTAAATCAGTTTTAAATGGCTAGCAGGGGTCACAGTATTATTTCATATTGGTCATTTGGAAAGTGCCTTTAACTAAGGACAACTAGTCTCAGGGCAAAATTTCTCACTTCTTGTTTTGTGGGTACTTCTGAAAGCTGATCTGCCAGTGAGCAAGGAGTGTATGAACTTAAAGTTCTTATCCAAATCTTACTGACCTTTTCTTGCCTAGCAGAGGTCAAAATCACCTTGTAATGAAGGGTTGGGAGGTCAGTGACTTATGTCAATTCTTGAATAGTTTCTTAACAGAATTTCCATATAAATTTAATATTCAGAAAATAATTATGAAATAAAAAGCGTCTTGTGTACTTGAAGTATAGAAGGTCAACAATGCATTCTCATGGCCCTTTAAACTAGAACACTCTAAAAACATATTAAAATCAAAGTGAAACCCCGAGTCCTGAGAACTGATTGTTTCCTGAGTTTTAGTTATTTGGGGATGGGAGAGAAATCTTTCAGCTTTACATTCTGTGTATATATGTATGTGTTTGTGTGCATGTGTGTTTGCTTATATATGTGTGTGTGTGTGTGTGTGTGTGTGTGTTTGTACCTAACATTAACTCTGGAAAAGTTTTTATAAGGTGCTACTTTTTTTATGGGGTGTATTAAACTTTTCGTAGTACTTTCCATAAGCATTATTTTCTCAACAGCTTTTTAAGTGAAGAGCGTTTCCATTTTATCAGTGAACAAGTTGGCGCTACAGGAGGCTGAGATGACTTGCATCACAGTCACTGGGTTAAAGAGCAGGTTCCTGTGTGGCCTCTCCATCTGTTGGTCTTTCTGTTAACCAGAGCGCCCAGGCCATCAGATTACCTCTAGCTCACCATTGCAGCTGGTTAATATTTCCCAGCTGACCTCTGTAACTCTGAGCCCTAACTCTTTTGAACTGGAATCAGAATTCTGAAGATGTATGCAATCGGCTTTGCCCTTTGAACTCAGAAATGCTGCTAGGAGTGACTTTAATATAGGGGTGTGAATCGCCCCCCTGTAGTTCCATCTGGTTACACAGTCTTAAATGCTCGCCTTTAAAATTTTTATTTTGTAAACTGGTAATACATGTATATACTTAGCACAGAATGCAAATAGCACAAAAAGTTATTAAGGAAAAGCTTACCTCCACCTCTGCCCTTGAGTGAAGCCAAACAACCGCTATCATCAGGGATAGTGTATGAAATGCTTTACTATTTATTTACTTTACTATTATTATGGTGATTTGGGCAGGAGACCGGCTGTGGGGATCATTCTGCCAGCAGTTGGTTCCATCACCCACAGTCAGGGCATCTGCATCCACTCAGCTGATAAGTCTGAAGGTAAATTATCCCTTAAAAGGGACTGTCTCCAGATTAATATAATCAGAGCTACAATTACCTAAATAACTTAGTTCTTTGGTCTGACTTTTCTAAACATAGCCTACATTTTTTTCCACCCCTGACTTTTTTCATCATAGTAAACGTAAAATAGAGTAAGGTATAAAGAAAAAGCTGTTACCCATAATTACATAGTCCAGAGACAACTGTTGTTAACATTTGTGTTATTTACTTTTAAAATTGTACAAATAATATATGGACAATTTTGGAGTATTTAAAATAGGTCCATCCAGACACTATATCATTTCATCTGTATTTACTTCATCTGTAAAGACTATGGCTAAAGACTATGGAAGAACTTAGAACACACACACACACACACATATTATTATACCCAACAAAAATCTATGATGATTACTTAATATCATACCCTGCTGCACTGACCTTTTCCCAGATTGTCTCAAATTTCTTTGGAGTTCATTACCAACACTTTGATAAATATGCTGCCCGTCTTTGTTTCCTCCTTCTCCCCTGTAACTGTCTCTAATACTTTGGACCCTGTAAAGTACACACAGCCTTTCTGTCTCTTACATTGGTATCTTACACTGGCATATCTTCTTTTATGGCTTTGTTTAAGTGGTTACATGATATTCCAGGGTAGAAACATCATAATGTACTGCTCATATTCATGATGATGAACTTTTTTCCAGTTTTTTATTACTATTAATAATTTATTTCCAGATTGTTTCCAGTTTTTTACTATTAATAATGCTACATTAAATGTCTCTATTTCCCCAAAATAAGGTTCTAGATACAGACTTACTTAGACAATAAAGTCACCCCTCTTATCTCTTCCTCTCCCCTAAATAACAAGAATGGGTGGTCTCAGATGAGTTATTCACACACACCCCAACTCCTGCAATGTATAAGTATTACCTTATATTCAACTTTTATAGCTAAAATTTTTATAGCACACAATTTTTTACTTTACCTGTACCTTAGTACCTCATTTGGCATGTTCACATTTTTAAACAGAAAATTTTATTGTGGCAATTGTAGGTTTACATGTAGTTGTAAGACACAGTACACAGAGATCCTTGCATACTTTGCTGGTTTCTCCCAGTGCTAAATTTAGCAAAACTAACTACATCATACAATATCTCAATCAGGATAGTGACATAGATACTATTCACTAATTTTATTTGATTTCTCCAGTTTTACTTGCACTAGTGTGTATGTGTATCAAGTTTTATATAGTTTTATCACAGTTTTATACACCACAACAATCAAGCTATTTTGAATGTTTTACTGCAAGGATCCACACATATATACTGCCTTACAAATCATACATCCTCTCTGTTCACATTTTAAAAAGATGCTTGAGATCTGAGTTCTGCATTCTCATATTTCTGTGGTCTTTTGCCCTTTCTGATGACAAAAAAACCACAGGTCATCTTGTTAAAATAATAATAATAAATACTAGGACATTGTAAAAAAACTTGGATTATGTATGGCTTTACTGACACTAGCTAATAAATAAAAGAGAATGACTTGTGATTCGTATATCAATTGCTTGTAAATGAAAGGGAGTGTTTTGAGTATTTGAAAACAAATTGCTCTCGAGAAGAGCTTTAAGTGTGCATACATGCACACACACGCACACACAGACTCTTGATAAATATTCCAAATTGCTTCCTGACAAGGTATTACCGGCATTGAATATCATTTAAAAAATGTAATATGTTACTAGGTGAACAATATTTTTACTATCCTACTTTATGTTAAAATATTTTAATACAGTTACTATCAAATTAGGTCTCAAAGAGTATTGTCACTATTCTCCTAGAGGATATGGGGAAGACATTCTGTCATTTCTCTGGTTGTCTGATAACGCCAAAACATCATTTTCAGCAAAAATCAAATCCTGAAGCTACCCAATGCAATAAGCATATTAGCAAAGCTGGTTCTAACTTTACCGAAACATGGCTTGTGGAATTGAGGCAATAGTATTTTGCTTAACAGAGTTTTCTGTGTAAGGGCAGATTGGAAGACTTTTGCTAAAATTATTTCTAAGAGGGATTTGATCTAAATCAAAGTATACTTACCCTTTCTAAGTACAGTTTATGAAAACATTTTCTTTTCTTCAGGTGAAGGTAATGTCTGGGAGGAGGAACCATCTCTGTCTGTCCCTGAGAAATGAGCATATTCTTTCAGCTTGTCACTGGCCCGGGTAGCCCATGTCATCATGGCACGCTGTCTTCTTTTGTGGGGTCAGAATTCTCACCAGTCTCTAGTGAGTCAGTGTGGATATACCTTTTATTGTAAGCCATCATTTCTGCTAAAGACAGAGTATTGCCGAACTTGGAATTGAGGAAATTATGAACAATAATGTAGGGATGAACTTGGCATAGAGAGGATATAAAGAACAGGTTGAGTTAGAAGGACTTGTCCTCAGAGAAATACAGCATGGGGAGCCACTTGGGCCAGAAATGCAGTTCATGGTAAGTCATTCCCCAATTAGCCTGGAAAAGTTACAACACACAATGCACAGAAGGGGTGATTTCATTACAGCCATGTAGTCTTGCACATTTTAGGTCTAGAAATTATATATGGAGTATAAGCAAAGGGAATCTGAAAGACCCTATATATATGTCATTTAAAATAACAATAAACACATATATCCTTTGCCCCAAAATTATACATTTTGAAATTTGTCCTCTACATATATTTATGTGTGAAACTGACATTTGTGTACAAGGCTATTTATTGCAGCATTGTTTGTAATAAGAAAGCTCTTGTTCATAAGTCAGCTGTAAACCCAAAATATGGACAACAATCACTTGAAGTTTGGGTTGTGATTTTGAGAGTCCTTCCCTATAGAGTAGATCAGATTCTGATACACTGTCCATTTTTATCTCTTGGGCTTGCACTGAACAAGGTTCTGAGATTGGGCAGGATGTGTGGTTGGTTCTTGTTGAGAACTCTTCAAGGCATGAGTTAACATCGCATTTCTAAGGGTAGGATGTAGACCTGAAGCCATGCTGTTCTTGGTTCTCTTCCAGAGATTAGAAAGGGAAGTCTGGGGAATTTGTGCTTTGATAAAGTGTTCTGTAAGCAGATGGAGTGAGGGATGGAGAAGTGTCCTGCTCATCCTTTTCTTCTTACTCTTTTCCTTTAGGATTGGAAGCAAAAGGCCTAAATTCTAGTTTATGTAAAAGCCACACAAGGCATTAAGACTTGGGAAGAGAAGCTCAGACCTGAGTTCCTATATTTCTGAACAGACTTTATTTTTAAAGCAATAGCTGTGTTTCCTAATCTGTTTTATGGATATGTAATTGCTCTGGTAATTTGCAGTTTACTGAGTTTGGGGATGATCATTATTGGAGACCCAGGACTTCGGAAAGTTTGGGACACAGGACCTCCTTCTTAGCTTTTAAATACATTTTTAAAACAATACATTTTGAAAACAAAGAGAAGTATTAGTCAGAAATATAACTATGGAATATTGCTTGTCTCCATGGTGAGAAGTATTTCATAGTCATAATGTAAACACTGATTACTGAGTTGACTAGAAAGTATGAGATGACCTCTGTCTTTGAAGGAAGGGGTGTGAGTGAAACCCTCATCTCTCATGACACAATTTAGATAACATCTAAGTTGAATGACCAAGAAAGAGCAATTAAATATAATTTTTAGTTAAGTAATTACAGGAAGAAGCAGCTAAATGACTTTTAAAAAGTTGTCTCTTTAAGTGGGAAGGTAGGGAGGACTCTTGCTTAAATCATAAGCTTTCTGTCACTATTCGACTTTTTAAAAGATAATGTGCCCATACTTACTGTGTTAAAAGTTAAAGACATATCTGTATCTTTATCTGCATATCTGAAGCCAAAAGAATTACAGCATCTGTAATGACTGAAATATTCTTGAATGTAACAACTAAAGTGTATCTGGGGAAAAAAGAATGAAGTGTGTGAATTCTTGGATGACATAAAGGAATCATTGCTGTCATCTAATCTTAATTGGCCTGAATTTTTGCATCTTTATTTCTCTGTAATTCACAGGCCTTCTGGTGCATTGGATCAGGCGTTGGCCAACTTTTCCTGCAAAGGGCTTGATAGTAAATATTTTAGACTCTGCAGAACACATGGTTTCTGTGGCAACTATTCAACTTTGCCTTATAGTGTGAAAGCTGCCACCGACAATATGTAAATGAACAAGTGTGGCTGTGTATAATATAACTTTATTTATGGACACTGAAATTTGAATCTCGTATAATTTTTTACATGTCACAAAATATTCTTTTGATATTTTTCAATCACTAAAAAATGTAAAAAACTATTCTTAGCTTGGGGACCTTCCAAAGCAGGTGGTGGGCAGGATTTGGCCAGCAGGCTCTAATTTGCAGGCCCCTGCTCTAGATCTAACACATTTGTGTGGTTCCCTCCCATGCACAGCAAAAATCTGTGGTCATCTGGACTGCAAAGAAGAATTTACATGGAGTAGGTAGGCATCAGCTCCCCAACATTAACAACTATTGAGAGGATCTATAGAGGGTTTTAAAGTCCTCAGGGGCTCTAAAAAGTTAAAGTCTGATTCTTCTGTCCCTGTCCCCTATTCTCATTTGTTTTTACTGTTTAATTATGAGAACATCCATGTAAATGAAGTTATATTTCAGTGAGTACTTCATTGCTGGAAATATCATTACTAGACACAGAAATAATTCAGGAGGCCATAGATGTAGAGACTCGGGTTCTCTGTTCCAGGAGAGCTGACCTGGAGCACCTCAGTTCCAGCAGCTTCCAAGAGGTTGGGGATAAAGGAGGATGTCAGTGACTAGACCAAAGGAGGCCTGTGCGTGAGGTCCTGCCTGCACTGAGAAGACTGCCCTGGAGACAGCGCCACAGCCCCTTCCTTGTCACTGATGGTTGCCAGTGATAGGGGAGGATGCAGATCCTCTCTCACACACTTTGTTCCCTTTTTTGGTTTAACTGTGCTGTGCGTTAGAATATAAAGATAAGTGAGACTGCATGTCTCTAAGTCTGGAGAGGGACACAGAGGGATATAGAGAGAAATATTTGAAGCACATTGATAAATAGCTCTCATATATGTGGAGCCCACAATGGAGAGGAGAGTAGTGGAGAAAGAGGGTTGAAAGGTAGGCAGGAGCCAGATCCCAAGAACCCCTACCTGTCCCCTGCTCAGGAACTGATGCTAAAGCTGTGGGAAGCTGGTGGAAGGTTTTCAAGCAGAGCAGAGTGGATTCTAATTACAGCTGGAGAATGGACAGCTTGGGAGGCTATTGGAATTAATTCAGTGGAGATAATGCTGCCTGAGCTAGATTAGTGGCAGTGGAGGCTGAGAAGAGAGGAGACAGCAAAGAGATTTAGGAGGCTGAGTCTGAAGGGCTTGTCTAAACAGCTGAAAACAATTAGTATGGGACACGCTTCAGTTTGGGAGCTTGGGTGTCTGGGAGTCACAACAGCCCTGATCCTGAGGTAATGCTAATAAGAGAAATGGGCTTTTGGGGGCACTGGGGGTGGGGGTGGGGTAGTGGGGCCTTCAGTTAGACATTATCATTGAGGTCCCTGTGGGACACCCATGGGCAGATGCCTTGTGACTGGAGTGTAGGAGGGAGGTCTGGGCTGGAGGCCGAGATGTGAAAGTCAACTGCAGACCATTTGCTGTTGGTCAGCCGGGGAGAGGATACAGAGTGAGGAGATCAGAGAAGCGAGAACTCCCCAGAGACCCTCCACAACTCAGGGAACCATGAGGGATGGGTGTGCCCGGCGTCAAGGATTGGGTTTCCAGAAAGAAAGAACGTGAGGAAATCAAGGCAGATGTGTGTACAAATATGTATCTGTGAGGGTATTTATAATCTTAAAACGTTGAAATCACTTAACATAGCCAACTACAAGAACTAAATCAGGGCATCCCCCTATGGTAGATGACCATGCAGCCGTTAAAATATAAAAAATATATACAAGTTTCCTCGCTACCTGAAAGTTTCCTGTGAAATCTTTTGTAAGCAGAAATGGTGTAAAGCAAAGAAGCAGTTACTGTCAATTTACATGGAAAACATTTGAGTGTTCCCAGGCCCAAAACATAGCCTTTCTGGTACCTGAGGACGTATCCTTCGGATGGATGCACAAAATACATAGAGATAAAGCACAGATGCTCACAGATGCAGCTCCGAGCTGCAGTGGGTTGATGCTGAGGTGCGGAGAGCGGTTCTGGGGAAGGCTCGGCGGGGTGGCTCTCGCTGCGCAGGGTGAGCGCCGCCTCTGTAAGGGCTACTGCCAGACCGGACGCTGAGTGCTGTTTTTCATTGCTACTATTTTTTTGTAAAAATGAAAATCCTCTTAGGATTTATTTTAGTTAGCGAACGCAGGTACTAATGTAGGTCTTTCCTTAATGTGAAATTAAAAAAAAATTTTTTTTTCCAGGTTTTCATTTTTTTAAATTGGTACAGGATTTGGGAGTAAGGGTATTGAAAGCACCAGGGTTCAACAAATTTACATTTTATACACGTAAAAAGATTCTTAAAAAATACAGTGATGACAAATAATCTTACAGCACAAATCCTCATATTAATGCTTTAAACAAAAGTGTTAAGATACATCAATAACCACCAAGTTCAAACAAAAGAAGTGATCAAAATACTTAACTGTCCTTCTATCAATCTTTTACAAACACATTCAGTCTTCACTGTCTGAGGTAATCAATTTTAGCTTTTTCATAGTCCGTCATCTGTCTTTTAACATGACGCTTGTTCGGTTGTTGAATTTATAATGTAACAGTATTTTAGACCAGCTCCCTTCTCCGTATTTCCTCACTCCAGATCTCAGATTCTTGTCTTCGTCCCAAAGCCATGCCTGTTTTTTTCTAGATCGGTATTTTGCAGGGGTTACTGGCTGACTCTTTAAGACACGCATTCTCTTGCTTTTAGTGGCTAGTCTACTGCTTCTCCTCTTTTTTCCACTTTGAAGAGTTTCTGGTCTTTCCTCCTTTGTATTCAATTCTTCTTGTCGGCTTCCATGTTTCAATTTAGATAAGAAGAGATTCTTGTGAGACCTCAATAAGGATACTGTATCCTCTGCGGATTCAGTTGCCGCAGACTGTCACTAACACTTTTTCCTATATCCAAATTAGCTTCAGTTTCCATTTCACTATCATTATTATTAGGTTTATCTTGAGAAGCTGTTCTTCCTCTTTTACTTTCCACTACTTTTGCTGCTGCCTTCATTAGAAAGGCTGATGATTTTTCACTTAGCACATAATTCACATAACTCTTAATTTTCTCTATCATGTGGTTGTAGCTGAAGTGTTGAAAAAAGGAATGGAATGTATCTTTCTGAGATATTATCATAAGCAACTTCCTTTTTAAAGGCGTATAAGAACTTGGGTCACCAAATATTCTTTCAAAAACTTCTCCTGCTTCCTTAAAATTACCATTTTCCATACAAACAGCAATAGCCTGAATTTTAATTAAATTCTGTATTTCTTCATGAAGTTTATCATGTTCCTTTTCAACTGAAGCCCAAATTGTCAGGGCTGATTCCAAGGGTGTAATTCGTTCATCACTTTAAAACTGTGCATCAAGGCCTTTACCTGCTGCAATCCTTGACAAAAACTGACATATGTATACAGTTCTCAACTGATAAGCTGTTAGACTGGACAGTCCATGAATAATAGCCTCAGCGCTGTCGCGGGTCCGGTGGAAGTCCTCTGAGCGGCCATCGCGGAAGGCCCGGCAAAGAGAAAGGCAGAGGAAGTCCAGCATCCAGCCGGCAGCTACTGCCTCGGCCTCGGTCACCAGGTCCGCATCCTCCTCTTCCTCGGGGGACCCCACCTGCACCTGGCACTCGAGCAGTTCCTGGCACTCAAACTGATCCTGATTATCTCTCGCCATTTCTGCCATCCGCTCCTCCGGAGGCTCGGCATCCTCCCCGTCTGCCAGCCCCCGCGGGCTTGGAGACACTGAAGCAGCGACCTCCGCCATGTTAAACTCTTTTTTCTTTTTCTTTTTCTTTTAGCTTTGAAACAGCCCGGTGAGTGGGGGGAAGCATGTGAGGCAGACAGGTCCCACCTGAGAGTGGTGAGCACAGACTGAGTTAGGCCTATCTAGACTCTTGATAGGATATACGGTAGGAAGAGTTGGAAAAGGAAAAGAAAGCAACAGTAATAACTAGCCAGTTCTGCCTTGATAGAGGAACTTTTGTTGTCCTTATCGTTAAATCTCTAAATGGCCTGGGCATTAATGAGGAGCTAGGTCAGACAAGATGGAGGTGAGGGCGGGGGGTGGGGATTCAGCTTTCTCACCAGGTCTCAGTCGTTGGCTACCTCACTTTACTCTGTAAAATGGAAGCCAGCGCGGCGGGAGAGGGAGCACGGAAGGAGTAGCAGTTCTCAGGGACTCGACCTTCCCCACTAGGCCCAATTGGGCCCCTCCTGCCCTGCCTAAGGCAGTTCCACTCCCGCTCCTTCCCTCCAGGGACCCAAAGAAAGGCCGTGTAAGTAAAAAAAAACACTGGTGTCAAATACGTCAAAGTGAGTAATAGAAAAATACTAATTTAGTATTCATTTATCATTCTTTAGATATCATTTCAGTTTTCCTATGCGACTTCTCTTTTCCCACCTGTTCACAATAAAGTCGTATCACACTGATGAGCAAACCCATCCAAGCAGGGGCAATGCTGTGAGGTGCCCGCTGGGGTTAGCGTGCAGAGGGCATCGGCCTGGCAGTGCCAAGGCCGCAGGAGGAGGGATGGGCAAAGGGCACGTTTAGATTCCTCTCTGAGGAGGAAGGCCATAAAGGGAAGGAGAGATGGGGGCATGTCTGGAGTGGATGAGACGCTGAGGGAACCACCTTCTCAGGTGGGGAAGTCTTGACCAAGCTCCTCCTCAGTCCCTCTGGAGAGCTTGTTACAGGCATGAAGAGGGTTATGGGTGGGGGCGGGGGCCCAGGCAGAAGGAAGGAAGAGGGTTTAGAACTTATTTTAGGGTTGACCTAGGACCAGATATGGGAAAGAGCATGGAAAGATTGCAGAGAAGCTCGATGATGTGTGGGTGTGGAGAGCTGGTCAAGGACTGAGCAGACCATCCACTGAAGTGTTTTCTGGTGAGATGGACTGTTGTCTGAGGTCTGTTTTAAAATACTCTGTTGTGGGTGGGACATCTGCCTGAGGCTGTTAGCCCCTTCGACTTACATGCCCCTGCATCCCCTTACCTGCCCCTGCATCCCCTTACATGCCCCTGCATCCCCTTACCTACCCCTGCATCCCCTTACCTGCCCCTGCATCCTCTTACATGCCCCTGCATCCCTTACCTACCCCTCCATTCCCTTACCTGCCCCTGCATCCCCTTACATGCCCCTGCATCCCCTTACATGCCCCTGCATCCCCTTCCCTACCCCTGCATCCCCTTACCTGCCCCTGCATCCCCTTACCTACCCCTCCATCCCCTTACCTGTCCCTGCATTCCCTTACGTGCCCCTGCATCCCCTTACCTACCCCTGCATCCCCTTACCTACCCCTGCATCCCCTTACCTGCCCCTGCACCCCCTTACCTACCCATGCATCCCCTTACCTGCCCCTGCATCCCCTTACCTGCTCCTGCATCCCCTTACCTACCCCTCCATCCCCTTACCTGCCCCTGCATTCCCTTATCTACCCCTGCATTCACTTACCTACCCCTGAATCCCAAACAGTAGATAGTCTGGCTTCCTGACTGCTTATTCTTGTCCCAGGCCCTCTGGGGAAGGGGCCCAGGGTAGGTCCCTGCTACAAATGGATGGTAGTTCCTGCAGAAAGGGTTCAGTGGCCAGACTATTCACACTGGGGAAAAACAGAATGCAAGTAATCCTGGGTCACTAACATCAAAACATGCAATAAACAGATGGTGGGCCTGTGCAACACCCCAGTGTTGTGTTGTTCGGAGGGTCTGTGACTGAGGGGTCTCTGGGCTTGACCTTCTGAGGAAAGAGTGGTAACATGTGTGCTTTGCTCAGGTGTGTGGTGCCCAGCATCACTCTAAGAGACTTTCATTGTGTGATTATGGTACCCAGATTAAAACTTCAGGCCTTTTGTCTTAAGACCATCCTTTTAAAGATTTTGGCACATAATGGATGTTTAGTAAGTGCTAGGGCATCTTCATCATCCCTGGACTGCCTGGAATAGAATTTTCAAATGTCATTAAGTTTTAGGGCAGATAGGACCACAGAGCTCATTCCTCCCAAGTCACTCATTTTGTAGATAAAGAAACTGGTGGGGGTGGGGGATGGGGGGAAGTGTGTCCTCAGGTGATCTGTCCCAGGTCACAGCTGTGAGTGGGAAGGTAGCTGGCAAACCTTTCTCTTTGAACATCACAGAGTGAGGATCTAAATCTGTCTGCAACCCTTTCAAAGCCCTGGCTCACGTAGAGGTGGTATGTAAAAGAGGTATGTCAGGGGGATCCCATTCCATAGACCACAGAACAGTGATGAAACCTCCTGCCTTCATCTGCCACCACTCCTCCAACTGCTCCAAGATACCCTTCTCCAAATTCAAGCTCTCTCCAATACTGCCTCTCTCCCTCCCCAACCATTCCTTCCAAAGGATCCTCTTTAGGGGTGGTGGGGGCAGAGGGAAGTCTGGCAATTGCAGGTTTCATCTTGGCAGTTAGGCCGAGGAGGCAAGGCTGCAGAGGCTCCCATAATATCCTGTTACATCCTCAGCAGGGTAGCTGCGGTGAGAGGGTAGTCACAACAGGTGTGGCATACATGCCACAAGTGGGAGCTTTTCAACAGACATTCAAGGAAATACATTGACTTGAGAGTTCCGAGATAATAATATTAACGGAGGAAGACTGTGGGATACAGAGAAGGTAGTCAAATGGAGACACCTTGTTCTTGTGTTGGGTTTCTCAGCAAATGACAAATGGTTCAGCTGCATCCCCCATCCATGGCTGAGAACTGGGCTGCACCTCTGTCCGGCCTCCTAGATGGTCTTCCGTCAGCTTTAGTGTTGGAACTGCTGGATGAAGCTTTTCCCTCCTGCACGTGTGTGTTCTTGTTGGCTTCTTGACTTACCTTCTTGTTGAACTGGGGCGTTTGGTGGTCCAGGAAGGCTGAGTATCCAGGGCGTCACCTAGGGCTGAACAGGGCTGGCCTTGCCCTAGGGGGAGGCGCGTCGGGATCCCGCGGAGGGCCGGCCTTGCCCTAGGGGGAGGTGCGTCGGGTTCCCCTGCAGGGCCGGCCTTGCCCTAGGGGGAGGCGCGTCGGGTTCCCCTGCAGGGCCGGCCTTGCCCTAGGGGGAGGCGCGTCGGGATCCCCTGCAGGGCCGGCCTTGCCCTAGGGGAGGCGCGTCGGGATCCCGTGCAGGGCTGGCCAGGCAGGGCTGCGTTCCCGGGGGTCCGTGGAAGGAACCTGCGAGGGGTCATCACAGCTCTTTCCAGACCTTCCGGAGGATCTGGAGGGAGTGGAAATCACTCAGCCTACATTCTCTGTTCCTGTCCATGTGAAAGAAATATTAATGACTGAACCATATCTACTTTCCTAGGGTACATGGTCTTTCAAATAAATATAGAAATAAAAATACAGCCAACATGTAAATACACAAATTCTCTAGATGAATGAGTAAAGCGCTTTTATCCAGTTTTGTAATTAAGGATTAAAATGTTCCACCCTCACACAAAACCTGCCGTGTCTCATCAAGACTAATTATAAATTCATCACCATCATGACGGAGCTGCTGCTCCTACCGTCCAGGGAGAGAGGCTCACAGACCACAAGTCATTATACACAGAGCAAGAAGGCGGGACCAGTGACTATCTCCTTGTCGTCTTTTCAGCCAGTAATCAGTCCACATCTTACTGAGCCCGTGTGGGTAAGAAGCAGCCGGGCAGAGATGATAACAGCCGTGGGGGAGGCCCAGGGGCATACAGGAGGCCAGGCCAAGGCACGCAGCCCCCCGGCATGGAGCCATCTATCACAAGGCCCATTGTGCACACTGTTCATTTCTTCAATCGACAAATACTTAATGAATCTCTGCTATGTGCTAAAGCCGTCTTGAGACACTAGAGATAGAGTAGGGAAGAAAACAAATTCCTTACTTTTATGGAGGGTGTGTTCCGGTGTGCGGGAGAGCGCACAAACAGGGAAGTGGTGGCCTGTGGTGCGGGTGAGTGAAGAGGAGCGCCACGGGGAGATGGCTGTGTTGGGTAAGTGGTCCAGAAAGAGGTCCCCAATTAGAGGCAATTGGACAAAGTGAAGAAGGCAAGAGCCCAGAAGATACCCGCCGGGAGAGACTCCAAGGGCGCAGTGTGGACCCAGGGACTGAGGCGGGAGCACGTCAGGGCGAAGCTGTGTGTTTGCAGTGCAAGGAGGTGGGCAGAGATACCAGGGAGGTGGGCCACTGAGGACACGGACCCTCACTGACGATCTGGGGGCCTCTGGAGGGTGTTGAGCAGAGAAGTGGCAGGATCTGACTTAGGTTTCCAGGAGCAGCCAGGCTGTTGTGATAGGAATGGAGTAAGGGGGGAAAGCTGGGTGTAGCTGGTAGCTCATGATATCCCGGCGAGACATGATGGTGTCTTGGACCAGGGTGGTCGCACTGGGGTGTGAGAAATGGAGCAATTATGCAATTATGGATACATTTTAAAGTAGAGCCGACAGCATTTGTTGACAGATTGCATGTGAGGTGTGAGGGAAGGAAGGAGGCAAGGATGACTCTGAGACTGCCAGCCGGAGCAGCTTCAAGCATGGAGATACCACTGAGGCTCTCGAAGGGATACAGCTGAAGGGAGGGGCATCACAGCACCGGGATGCCAACGGCTCATGGAAGCAAAGTAAGTGTCGGAGTGTATTCATTGAGGAATACATCTACTTGCTCTAATGAGGAAGAAGTGGCAAACTGGGAGCCCCTGGGCCCAATCTAGCTGGCAGACATTTTTACTTTGGTTCTCACGGTATTTATTAAACAACTGAATTCACTGATGTTTAAAACTCATAGGATTTTACAGAAAAATCTGGATTTCCAACTTCTTTTAGAAAAGTGGAAGACTGAGCAACCCACGTAAGGCTAGTTGGCCTTGAATGACAGCCAGCTCCTGTGGCAAGGCACGGCCCCTACTCCCTCTTGTCTTACAGCTGCTGCTCCCTGCTCTCTGTCCCCGTCTCCTCATTCAAAAATAGGAATAACAGTAGTACTCACCTCCTGGGGTTTTAGGAAAATGAATGGAGCTAACTCATGAACAGTGTCTACTAAGAATGTTAAAAGTGTTCCATATTATTATTGTTGTTATTATCTGCGTGGTCTTGCAGGGCTCTGAGTTGGCAACTCCTGCCAGGAGGATTTCAGAAAGCTGGAAGATGATTCTAACGGGTTGAGAGGTGAGTGAAGCTTCCCTCAATAAATGATGCCACCAAACCCGAAAGCAGGAGGGAGGGGAGCACAGCCCCCAGACACTTGGGAAGTCGTGTCTGCCTGCACAGTATCAGCTCCACCGATCGGGGGGGTTCGGTCTCCCTCCGCAGAGCTTGGTGCCGTGGCCTGGGTCACCGGTGACTCACCTAACGGCCCTGCGAGTTTGCCCAGCTGGCAGCATCACAAATTACATTTGCAGCCTCCTTATCAGACAAGCTAGGAAATTAAACCTAAATGGCTATGGTGTTGCTAAGTAATATAGCTGTGTACACAGGCACCCGAGGCTGAGACAGTCATGGCCCCATTAAAGCATCATTTCCTACTGTGGCTAATAAGGTTTGAAACCTTCAAAGGAAACCTGCTGTTCTTTTTTAAGGTCAGAAAATGGAGTAACTTGGTTATAAGCAAGAGATAGAGTTTCCTTTCCTAGGTACTAGGGGTGTGTGTGTGTGTGTGTGTGTGTGTGTGTGTGTGTGTGTGTGTGTGACTACATGTGTTTCTCTGGGTCTGCATTGGAAATCTAGTCTCATGGCCTATAGGAGGTGGGTGGGGGTAGATCAGAGACAGCCACCTTGCCTTCCTGGACCCCTTTGCCCCAGGCCATGGAGGCGTGGTCAGACCAGCACCTGGCACTTTGGGAGGTGTTTGCTAAGTGACTGTTGGCTTCATTCTGCCTGGGGGTGCTTCCTGGACATAGTGGATGGGACATTCCTGGCAATTTCTCCTTCAGAATGTTTTTTCTTCTGGAAACTTCTCTTTCTACTATAGGGCCCTCAAGCCACCAGTGGGGCTCCTGGCCCACAAGATGCCTGGGCAGCTGAGCTGGACCTGGAAGCAGGCTTCCTTCCCCATTTCTCCCCAGTCAGACCATCTGGGTCCATTTCAGGGTTTGGCTCCTCATGGACCCGCCAAGGTTAGAGGTCAAGGATGCAGATCCTGAGAGTGAGGCCATAGCTGTCCGGCCACTTAGTTCACACAGTGCGATAAGGGTTGAGGCATCTGGAATCCATGAGCCCTCCCTGGCTCCCCCCCCCCCCCCCCAGAAAGACTCCCTGCATCTTCTCTGATCTGAGCTCCTGGGATGGGGCAAGGGAGTGAAATCCCTCCTCTTTAATGAGCATCTTTAACCACATCTTCCCCACAATGCCGATGGTCATTTCTCAGGACTCATTCAGGCTGGGTGGACATCACATCCTTCTGGTTGTCAAGAACAGTGTGGTCTGACGGGCCGCCAAAGCGGCATGCCTGCAGTGCAGCAGTATGTTTGTCTGTCCAGGTCTGATGTCAGGCCTGAGCTCCATCCTCTGATAGTCTTGATAATCTGTCCTAGCATGGCCTGATGGTCACTGAACAGAAAAATGTGGAGAATTCCTTCTGGCAGCTGGTTTGAGATATGGCTGTGCCCAGAGGGGACAAAGAATTTCATCTATGGTATAGCTCCAAATCAAACCTTCCAGAAGAGTGCATTCTTTCCCTTTTGTTGGCACCCTGCAGGCATGGATCCATCTCCCTGGGGAAGAGCTGGGCTCTGCTAGAACCAGACTAACCTGTGTGGCTCCCTGGCTGGCCATCGATCAGACTGTGATATCCCTAAATACCACCCTCGTTTATCACACAAGGAGACGCTCAAGCAAGCAGGAGTCAGGTTGCAGTCCAGTCTTTTGTTTCAGCAAGTCGTTGAGTTTGGATATGGTCTAAATCACCAAGACATCCCCCTCTGTAGTGCTCCGTGAACCTCGCATAGTGGTGAGCTGTGATTTGTTTCGTGTGCATGTACCATGGCGCTTGGGTCCTATTAGCTAGTCTTCAAATAACTATTTTTGCCAAGGGTTTTCACTACGAACTGGCTTTTTAATAAGTCACATCAAGAGCAGCATGATTCTATCCCCTCTACCACTATTTCCACTGAAAGAAACACTGGCCATTTTTAAAGAATGCCCATTTCGTTTCTCCAGAGGGCCATCACTTGATTGTTTGAATATGGGTGTTTCTTTGGATGGTCCTGCTGCCGGAAAAACTTCCAAAGGGTGAGTTGTCCCCAAGCTGAGTGTCCCTTTAGCTCTGCTTACCTTTTGGATGATTTGGATAAGCACATACATCTGCATGTCTGTGTACTTGCCCATTTAGGAGACCATCATATCCAGCTGAATTCGCTGGGCTGGTATAGAGACAGTCCAGATTAAGCTCTTTCAAGGGAAAGGAAGACACCACTAGCAGGGTCCCAGGGCAGGACTAGAATGGCTTCAGGGCATCCTTATTCTCCAAGGGCTGCGGAAGGCACCACTCCTACTTCAGGTTGGCGGCATGTCGGTGGAGCAGCCTTGTATTCTTGGGACAGTCCCACCTCATTCAGAATTGTTTCCATGTCAGAGTATCCTGGCCAGGTTGAAGGTACCCATCTTTCCCTCCTTTCCTTCCAAGTGAAGACTGGTAAGAACTCTAGAGACAGTGGTGTACCTTTAACAGTGATAGCCTTTAGAAAATTCTGGTCATAAACTATTTTATATTCATGGTGGAAAATGCTGAAAATATAGACATGCTCTATAGATAAAGATCACCCATAACCCATAGTTGACTCACAAATAACCACTATTAGCCTTTTGAAACGTGTTTCAGTGTTTTTTCTACTCATGTATGTATACACTCATATTTACATTATGTACATATGTATACATTTAAAAAATAGGATCATAGTATTTTGTGGTCTGCTCTTCCCATTTAACACTTTATTACAAACATTTCTCCATGTCACTAAATTATTCTGCATCATCATTTTGATTTCCTATCATTTATGATATGGACACATTCTGGTTCATTTAGCCAGTTCCCTGGTATATGACATTTAGGTTGACTTCAATACTTTTTTTTTTTTTGCCACTATAATCATTTCTGTAATGAACATCCTTGGATTTCTTCTGTACATCAAAGTTTAGCACATCTTTAAAAGACTTTGATTGATATTGCCAAATTATTCTCCTCAAAGGGTGTACATATTTCTGACCAGCTGTGCATGGTTGCCTTTTGTTGCAATTTAAAATGTATTTGTCAATTTGATAGGTGAAAAATGAGCATCTCCTTGTTAATTTTAATATCTTGGATTACACAAGGCTGAACGCTCTCCGCGTGCGTAATTAGCTAACAGGGATCTCTCGTACCGCCCTGCTTCCAGACGATGGAGTTTAAAGAGTCATTAGTTATCACTTAGGAAGATGAAGTTGGGGCAGCTGCCAGGGAAGTGAGGGCAGTTAAAGTAGTTGCTATTAGCCTTCAGAGCCTAAAACCAATCTCCCCAAGTGTCTGTTTTCCATCATCCCTGAGCGGGCCTTCTAATTTGAGGCTATCTTTCTCCTCCAGGCCTCCTGCAGGGCAGAACTGGATGGAGCAGGACGTGGGACACAAGAGGCTTGGGGGAACTTTAGGGTGCGGACAGGGTGCCTGGCTCACTAATGGATCAATTCTCTGTGCCTCCAGGCCTTCTCCTTTCCCTTCCCCTCATTCATGCAGATAATCGTATGTCAAATATCTTTCGTTGTGTTCTGTGGTGTCTGTTCCCTTAAACGGTGAGGTAACGTGAGTGTCTGGTGCCACTGCTGATATTCTGAGCCTGAGTTCGGTGGAGAACCTGCCAAGGCCCAGCTGTGTGTGGATGCCAGGCTTCTTTAGGGCTGGGTGTGCAGGCCTGCAGGACTAGGGGAGGAGGGAGGTCAGAACAGGGAAGCCAGATTCGGGAGGTGGCCGTTATAGGGAAAGACACACTCTAAGTCAGCTCTCTAGCGTGTAACATGCAATGTGTTGGGAGAGCTGGCAATCTGGGCCGGTGTGACTGGGCTTTGAGGACAAACTGATACTCCACACTCATTTCATGGTACAAAAATGACTTTGGCACAGTTCATTCCAGTTAGAAGGTCTAGGGATGGATCTGGAGGACAAAATCATGAGACGTTCTGTCAGTTTTGATAACTGAGTTCATGAGGAGAAAAGTGATGGTTGTGGGGAAGGCCTGAGGGGATGCTGACTTCCGTCCAGCTGATGAAGGTGGTGTGAGCAGCTCCTGACAGCCCCTCCATCATCTTGAGCTGGCAGGTGCTTCCGGAGGAGTGCGGCGTGTGAGGGAAACTGCCTTGGCACCTGGAAAGTGAGGAGGAGAGTGAAGGTTTGATGTCTCATTTCCTGTCCTCAGAATCCAATATAGTCATAAATAAGCCCAGAGAAGCAACTGGCAGGAGAACTAAACAGGAATGCCTATTGTTTCTGAGGCTCTGGAGACTGAGAGGAATTCATATTGCATCTTTCACTTTGGATTTTAACTCTGACATAACTGGGCCCAAGCTAACTGTACTCCATGGACAAAAAGAGCCCTGCAAGGTGACATGACCTTCGCCACAGGGACAAAGACCTTCACAACGGGAAAAATGGATTTGGCACAGGTGAGCGCTAAACTCTTCTGAGTCATGATCCTAGACTTTATGTATCTCTTTACAAGTTAAAGGCCGGGTCTGCCAGAGCCTCCGGACAGGGATTTGCATCAGCCCTCCTTGCTGTGAAGGGACTTGGGCTCCTGCGGGGTTGGGTGCACAGAGGAGAGGACTTGGGAGGGTGGATGGCACACAGAGTGGCTGCCGTGGAGAGGAGCGCTGCCCTGTGGAAGAATCTGGAAGCGTTTGGATGCACTTAGTGGTGTGCCAGCATTTGTCATCGTAGTGAAAGTGCTTTGTGTTTTCCAGAATGTTTTCTTGTAGATTGGACTGATGTTCATAATATAAAAATACTTCCCAGAGGTTTATTGAATTCCAGTTTTTCATTATTTGAACGACTGCTCAGGCTCCTGGTGGGGGCAGTTCGTGACATGTGCGTGGAAGCAGCTGGGTGTGTGTCTTACGAGCCATGGCAGCACAGGTCTGAGGAGGAGGGCGTGGACCCTCAGAGCGGGCGGGGGTGCTGTGGGGCGATGGCAGCAGAGCGAAGCTCACAGTCAGACCACAGGAGATGCCTCTGGAGGCGTCAAGGCCTTGTCTTCTGTCCCAGGATCTATGTGAAACTCGAGTGGGAGACCCTTTCACCTGCGAGCTGTTATCCAGGCTGCATGATTTTCAGTAGATTACGTAAGTTCTCCAGGCCTTAGTTCTCCTTCGTAAAATGAGATAATAATAGTGTCCATCTCAAGGAATTGTGTGACTATTAAGTGATTAATACCTTCAAGAAAAGAGCGCTTAGAGCGCAGCTAGCACTCAGTGCATATTAACTATCATGATGACAATAGTAGTCATGACCGTGAACCCTGGGTGTCACAGAGGGAGGCAGCCAGGGAGAGCTACACAGTGCCCCTGTGTCCCCGCAAGGTTCCAAAAAATCCCCACTGTACACCTTCATGACCTTGTGGGGGACATGGTGAAGAGCATAAGAGGGAAAGGCTGATGGAGAAGCAACCAGGCCTGTGAGTTTATGAAACAACAGGTCAAAATGGGAAACTTGACCTTGAGAATTTTATTAATCTCTGCAATTACACTGAAGTGTAGTTCTCAAAAACTACAGCAAAGAATTGAGTTCTCAAAGGGGACCCCAAGAATTGAAAGGGTATAATGCTGTCCTCTAACTCTTGTCCTTGCCAAGTATTAGCTGTGTAACCCTGGGCTAGTTACTTAACCTCTCTGAATTTTAGTTTTCTCATTTGTAAAATGGGAGTAATACTTTACAGCGCTGTTGGAATTACCAAATTAGATGACATCTGTAGAATTCCTAGCAAGTTAAGTTCTTAGAACCTGATGAGGACTTAATAAAAGCCCAGTATCATTCCTATTACTGATATATTAATGCTTATAATTACAAGCTACCTTACAGCTTACAGTCTACAACCCAGGGAACAGGTTACTTTCCCAGCAGGGCTAGTCCTGTGATGGCCTGCTCCCTCATCTTGAAAGATGTTGACACTCACAGGAATTCTCCCACCTTGCCTGAATCTGAACTTCTGAGCTCAGTGGTTTCCATGCGAACATGTCCTGGGTGTGCAAGGGCTGAGGAGGAGTCTTTCTGCCTCTGCATACATCTACAGCCCTATGAACAGGGAATGGCCCATGGCGCCTATCAGATGACCAGGACTTTTGAGGATGTTTTGAGGTGTCCAGACTCAAACCCTCCTTTTCATTGATCTCTCCTGTGGGGTAAATCCTAGGAGCAGAATTACAGGATTATAGGGCAGGTGTATGGTTAACTTTTTAAGAGACCGCCAACTGCTTTCCAGCGTGGTTGTGCCACTTTACATTCCCGCCAGCTCCAAATGTATGATCCACGTTTTCTGTTCTTCCCCACACATCAAAGTCGGTGTTTTTCTAACTCTAAAATATATATATATGTATATGTTTTTAGGTAAAACCTTAAAAAAGAAAAACGGTGCTCCCTAGACCCCCAGTACATAGAACACATGGGAAGACGGCTGCTTTGGTGGGAGGGCTGGGGAAGTACTTGGAGTCTGGAGCGTGGGGACACCTTTGCCTGCTCCGGGGCCCCGGGAGCAGAGTGAGGAGCCCTTCACCCAAGCGCGGGTCCCGTTCAGTCAGTTACCTTTGAGCCGAGCGGCGGGCCTGCCAGAGGGGCAGTGATGCGGCCCAGGCCGGGGCCGGCCACCCCCTGCCAGCCTCGCGGAAAGCCGTCCAGGGCCGCGCCGGCAGCCAAGGGCAGGCCCGGCATGCGCCGGGCAAACGCCGCCGCCGGGCTCGGGGGTGATGCTTCCCGGTGGGGCAGGGCTTTTCAGGATATGCAGCCTACCTTCCCACCGCCACCCAGTGTCAGTCAAACTGACTCCGTTTCCGAGACAAATAGAAGCTGTGGGACTCCAGATATGAGGAACAAAGAAACAAATTGGGAACATTGTGCTCGAAAAAGATTTTAATAAAGATTGAACTGGCTGGGTGCATAAATTCTGCCACTCTTCTTATTTTGATCTTGACAGTGATGCAGAGTGAGAATGAAAGGCTGAGCCTGAGGCAATTCCTATTCCTGCCGGCCTGGGCCTGGGCCCTCCGCCCGGGGAGCCGCCTGCGCCCTCCGCCTGCGCCCTCTGCCTGGGGAGCCGCCTGCGCCCTCCGCCTGCGCCCTCCGCCTGGGCCCTCCGCCTGGGCCCTCCGCCTGCGCCCTCCGCCTGGGGAGCCGCCTGCGCCCGCAGCCTGGGGAGCCGCTTGCTCACCAAGCCCTCTGTGTGGTCCTTCCTCCTCCTCCTGCTACTTTTATTATGGAAACATTTAAACAGTAGACAGAATAGTACCCAAGCCCCTTTGTAACCACAGCCCAGTTTCAGCCTTTGCCAGCACAATGTCTTTTCATCTCTACCCTCCTCCCTCCCCACAGATGATTTTGAATCACATCCTGCACATCATATTACTTATTCATAGACAGGCCAGTATGTATGGCTAAGAGACAAGGGCTGGGTTTTTCTTAAGACATAACCACAGTATTATACCGTACCTAAAAAACATGAGCAATAATTCCTGGGTGTTTCTTATGCAGTATCAAGTGTAAGGACCGTGGTTCTAAGCTCTCTCCTCCAAGTGGGAGGCACTTCCTCTGGAAGCAGGAGCCCCTGACCCACGTGGAGGGAGGTTTGTGCATCTTTAAGGAAAGCTGGCCCTCTACTTCCGGAAATCCACACTCAACAATAAAAAAATAGCACAAATACACAATGGAATATTATTCAGCCATGAAAGAAAAAGAAATCCTGCCATTTGCAACAATATGGATGGATGTAGAGAGGGTATTATGCTCTGTAAAATAAGCCAGGTGGAGAAAGGCAGATACCATATGCTTTCACTTGTTTGTGGAATATAAAAACAAAGCAAAACAATAAACAAAACAGTAGTAGACTTATAGACACTGAGAAGGGACTAGTAATTACCGTGGGGATTGGGGTGGGTGGGTGGAGAAGGTGAGGGGCATAAAGGGGCACAAAAACTCTCAATCATAATGTAAGTTGGGGGTAGTACATCTCACCGGGACGGTAGTACAGCATGGAGAATATAGTCAACGATTCTGTAACATCTTCCCATGTTGACAGATAGTAACCACGCTAGAGGGAGTAAGGATTTAATAGTATGGGTAACTGTTGAATCACTGTGTTGTATATTTGAAGCCAATATAAGATTGTATATCAAGCATATGTCAGTAAAAATGCAAAGAAAAATAGCACAAAGTCAGGCTGAATACTTTTGTTGCAAAAGGGTCCCTGGGTCTTAGGCCCAGGAGCCAAGGAATCTTGTAGTAGAAGCTTCCTATTTATTTTTTCAAATAAATTTTGTAATTTAACCTAAAGGGCAGAGGGAAGATATTACTGAGTCCCTGGGGTCACTCAGAGTGTGACATGCTCTGGACGCTCCCTGATGTGACCCTCCCTGATGTGACCCTCAGTTTCGAGTTTCTGTCAGAAACCCTAGGACTGGTGGCCCTGCCATTTGTGTGCTGTGTAGTTTCCTGTCTGCATTACAAAGATGACAACTCTTGCCCTAGTCAGCCCATAGGGGTGTTTGCATGCAATAAGGACAGACACCATGCCTGTAAATGTGCTGGAGTCCCGGGAGGGCGTCACCATGCTGGCCATGTGCCTTGCCGTCCCCCTCTGTCCCCAGCTCCCTGGAAGCCGAAGCCGCCCAGAGGCTTTCCAGGCCCCGCCTTCACTCCCAGACCTCTAGTCGTGTTTCTTCCAGGGGCTGAGGAGGAGTGAGCTGGGCTCCCCCACACCTGGAGGCCCCGAGGCTGGCGGGCGGAGCAGGCCTTGCTGTGACTCTCCCCCGACGCACCTGCTTTGTGAGTCCTTCGGTGTGTGGCGTGGAGCTCCCTAGCTGCCCATCTTCTGTCCCTTGTTGGTCAAGGTGCCTTGGCCCACACATGCCAGTCCCCTCGGAAGTAAGAGTGCTCTGGCCTTGGCCAGCCAGGAGTCCCTTGACCCCAGTGGGGGACAGGGAAAGAGGGAAGGAGCTTTGGTGGAGGAGGCTGGCGAGAGGTGTCAGGGTCTTCTCTTGCTCTCTGTCCTCAGAGGCGAATACTGCTCAGCGGTACGCCACCAAGAAGATGGGCGCCTCCATGCAGAACAGTGCACTGGGGCTGAGGTCTCAAAGTGTCCTGATTGAACTGAGTCTCTTTCTCTCAGCTGAGGCCAGCTTGTGTTTAGGGAGTGGCCAAAGGAGGGACAGGTGGCTTTTAAGTCCTGAGGGTGGAGGTCACTTCTCTTTATGCCTGGGAGGCCAAGGTTTGTTCCCTCAAGAGTCTAGTTTGTCCAGAGATGGCTGCTTACTGGCACATTGGACATTCTAAACCTAGAGCCAGGAAGATCGCCCTCCTCCCCAAACCTGGTGCTTCTAAGACATCTCATGAGACCCACTGGCATGGCTCTGGCAGAGTATCGGGTATCTTCCTGGTGAATCCTGGTGGTGACCTAGGGGGTTTCTCAAGGAGGGGGCCTGCTGTGGGGGATGGGGTCATTTGGCCTCGGAGTCACTGGGCTCCAAATTCCATTTTCTGCCAGTGGGGGTGGAGGGGGCCAGTGGGTACAACCAAGTAGAGGGAAGTTTGATGACATCTCTCAAGATCACAAATGCACGTATCCCTTGTCCTAGTGATTCTGCTTGTGCAGAAGGACATATGTACAAGGAGGTTCATTGCCATATATTTGTAACAGCAGGAGATTGGCTACATCTAAGTGCCCATCAGTAGTGGGCAAGTTAAATGACTTGTGGTTATTCCATACAATAGACTCTTTAAGAGAATGAGGCAGCTCTATGTTTTGATTGTTACAGAATGACTTCACACTATTATTGAGTGAAAAGAACAAAGTTGAGAATACTATATAGTATGTTACCCTTTGTGCTTTTTAAAGAAAGACTCCTTTTATATGCACAAAATATGAAGGGACAAATTGCAAGAAACTAAGAACGAAGGCTGTCCCTGGCACAGCCATCCAGAGGGATAGGGTGGGGGTGGGGGTGGGGGGAGAAGTGTTTTTACTGTAAACTTCTTTGTAAAATCTGAGTTTTGTATCATTTGTATGTGTAAAAAATGAAGTAATTTTAAATAAAATCTCTGGCATTCATGGGCTGTGTGACCATAGCTATGTCACTTACCTCTTTGAGCCCTACCTGTAAAATCAGGTAAGATTTAAGTCTCAGTGTTTCAATAAAGCTAAGAACTGGTGGATAGGAAGTGCCTTGTGCAGGGTATGGGCATAACGGGGATTCAGAGTGGAGCTTCCATGATTATGATTGTGTTTAAGTTGTTGCCATCCAGATGACAGGGCCGGGAGAACACCCCAGGCTACAGGAGACGGTGACTGGGAGACTGCGAGTGCCTCGAGGGCAAGGATGGCCTCTTTCTCATCTTTGTCCCTCCACTCCACCTCGCCTGGGCACAGCCAGCCTGAGCTGTTGATGGAAGGGAACGTGTGAGGAGCGGAGACGACACTGTCCGCCAGAGGGCGTCAGCTGCTGCGTTGCTTCCTTCTCATTTCTGGAATCTCTTCCCTGGGCGGCCAGGATGTGACAGATTGGCCAGGTAAAAAGTTTAAGGTAGCCATTTCCTCTTTGCTACGGCCACTGAATACATTGCTCATTGGTTCCTGCTAGGCCTGCGGGATTCCTAGTCGCCAGAGATGTGGCAGAACAGGCCTGGGGAGGGATGTGTGTCAGTGTGTGCATGAGGGCACACATGGGCTTGCGTGCTGTTCATGTTTATGTGTGCACGTGCACATGTGCATGAGGGTATGGGGTGTGCGTGTGTGTAAATTAGGGTGTGTGGTGTGGGCATGCGTGGTGTGTGTATGTGTGCGTGTGAGTGCAGGCCCCTGGACTGTGAGTTCCAGGTCAGTTGGCCTCTGCCTGGAGGGTGATTCTACCCTGAACCACACTGAGCTACCCCAGGCTTCTCTGCCCAAGTAAGTCAGGCTCTAGGACCCATATCTTATAGATGCAGCACCGTCTACATTTCCAAATCCCTCCATCCTGCCCTGGACCACTTCTTGCGACATTTCTTACCTCCCTGTGTTTCTATTCACAACCTCTCCCCAGACAGGAGAAGGAAGGAACCTCCAGGAGAATCGCGTGCCCCAAATGCTCTTCCCTGCAGGATGGTGTCCCCAGCCCCTGCTGGCCAGGGCACCTAGCAGCCTGTGCCTGTGCCCCCTGCCTCAGCCGCCCCACTCAACAGACACAGAGGGGCTAGAGGGCATTTCCTCCTGGCAGTTTCTTGGCTGTGTCCTCATGGGAGCTCATGGCTCCTGACTCTTCGATCAAGTGTCCAAGCTTACAGCAACAGCTATGGGTTCCCAGAGGAATGAAGAAACAGTCTGTCCGCAGGACACCTGCCTATTGCAGGTGCTTCTAGGCCGGGGACTGTGTGGAGAATGGCCCCGAGTTTTGACTTGGTAGCTTTTGATTCCTGCCATTGGCCAAAGAGGTGTGGACTTGGATGGCACTCAGGGTCTGCAGTAACAGTGATGATAATATTAGCCATTAACACTCAAGAGCATGCCCTGTGTGTCAGGCACTGTTCCAGGTGCTTTGCATATGGCAATTCATGCAATCCTCTGCATACAGAGGAATAAATACCTTGCTGGGTATCTAATATCCCACTGGGTATTACCCCTATTTCACAGATGGGGAAATTGAAGCTCAGAAAGGTGGCATAATTTATCCAAGGACACATAGCTGGAAACTGAACTCAGGAAACTGGGCTCCAAAGCCCCAGGGGTTTGAAGCCAGTCTATTCAGGCTCACAGCACTTCTAAGCACGCAAATGGGAGAAATCCCCTTTTAAAGGTGAAGATGCCAAAATAGGCACAATGCTTCCAGTTTCCTAGGACCTTCTCCACCATCCTGGTCAAGAAATACCCCACATCAGAATAAATATAAAAGAGCAAACAAATAAAAAAGCAAAGCACCTTGAACATGTGCCCAAGTTGGGCTTAGGAATCCTGTTTGGGGAGCAGAAGGCACTTTCCTGCTCAGGACCCAGGGCCGGATGGCAGTTTCTCTAAAGGTGCCCCTGGGAGGGCAGGTGGCCACAGGGCTGTCTGGCGCACGCAGCCGAGAGGGGAAGCAGCCCTTCCCTCTGGGGCCTCTGCAGGCTGCAGGGAGGGGTGAGGGTGAGGTCTTCACTCTGCCACGTCCAGTACAAGCAGGTGGGAAGCTGCTGCTCCTTTTTTTAATTTAATTTTTGGAGTCAGTCCCTCAAACAGTCAGGTTTGCCAGCTTCCTGCTGGTTCTCGACCGACCCCAGCCTTTGAATGGGAGACCAGGCAGCCTCAGATGTGCCCTGAAGGTAAGAGCCACTGCTCATCAAGCACCTTTCATAGCATTAAACTCCTCTGCTTGCCTTTGAGCCTGGCAGGGGTCCACAGGCTGCGGCCCAGCTGGAGACGCAGGATAAAAGAAACTGGTCTATTCAGAGTCCAGTGGGAACTGATGGAGGGGACAGTTTGACAAAGGTGAGGCTGGGCCTGGTTCTGAGGCTCTGGCAGTTCCACAGCTCATGGGGGTGGACAGGAGGTCCCCCAGCCAGCCAGGACACCACTTCACTCCTCCAGAGCTGAGTCCTGAAGAGAGGCAGATACCCGGACCAAAGGCAGAGTGTGTCTCTGTAATGGGCCCAGGTTTCCCAATGGTGGGGATGGACACGGGCCCGGCTAGGACCCCAGGGCCTTACCCATGCGGGTACAGGGCAGGATTGTACTTCCCTTAAGTCAGATGTGGCCATGCAATTCACCTGGGCCAACGAAGTGTGAGCTTTACTTCTGAAGGAAGCCACTTGCTTCTCATCCTCTGCCATGGCAAACATCAGGGCTCCAGTCGGGGGCAGCTGCTGCCAGAGTGTGTCTGTGCTACGGGCAACAGAGGCCCCAGCTGCTGTGATGGATGTGCGGCCCAGGGAGAAGGAGGTCTCTGTGGTTTTAGCCACTGAAATTTGGGAGGTGTCAGTGTGGCATAATATAAGTTACATTGACAGATACATGGGCAATCGGAGTGAGGAATCCTGGCTACTGGATCACTTGGCTGAAGTGTTATATGTCTCCAGCAACAAAATTCATTAACCTAACTAAAGCACACCTGACTTCCAAAACTGAGTCTTTCTAGTAGGCATTGCAAGACCACTGCAAGCCAGTGGAGGGACAAGTTTGGGAAGTGACTCTGAGCCTGCTGAACCCCCATTATTTATCCTGCCTGCCTTAGAGGCTCCCAGTAGGAAGGGCGGAAGGGCACCTAAGGACTGTGATGGGTCAGGTGCTTGTTCTTAGTTTTCTAATGAGTCCATAGAAATAGCTGCCTTTTACCCTCATCCATTAAAGCTGCAGAAGCGTGTAACATCATAGACCACTTCAGTAAGAGAGCAGGTCCCCTTAAAGCATGGTTCTCACGCTGGGCTGCACATGAGCATCGCCTGGAAGCTTAGAGCCCCGTGCCCAGGCCGTGCCCCTGAGCCACCAAGCCGGCGCCTCTGGGGGCAGGCCGGCATCAGCAGCTGGCAAAGCGCCCATGTGATCAATATGCAGCCAGACGGAGAACCACATCCACAAGGACCCCTCTTCCTCCACTTGGGGCCATATTTTAACCAGTTGTCTTCAGACAGTCATTAGCAGAATGCTTCAGCCTGCTTGGAACCTTGTGTCTCAAGCTGCAACAGATGAAAAGGCCTGGAGATTCAGTGTGACCTCTTTACTGTGAGGGCTCTTCCTGGGGACCTGAAGCCTTAAACATCCAGCCATTGTTCTCTCCTAGCAGGATTTTGGGTAGACAGACCCAGATTTGAGTCCCTGCTCCACTGTTCCCCATAACAGTTCTGTGACCTCCAACAAGTTGCTTGATATCTCTGAGCCTCAGTTTCCCCATCTGGAAAGTGGGGCTAATCGAAAACCAGCCTTAATGGCTTAGCACAGTAGTGTTGGCATAACTGCTAGCTATTTATTATTTCTCTCTGGTGACTTATCTTGAATGATGAGATAGGTCAAGTGACATAGATTCCATCTGCTGCCCATACCCTCAGCCCACTCCTTCCTGGTGAATGGGACCCCAACCCCCTAGCTGCTGAAGCCAGAAACTTGGGAGGCTTTCTGGACTCTTCAGTCTCTCCCCTAATACCCATGTCTGGCTCATTATTGACCATGATGATGCTAACCCTAGGACTGTCATAAATTTGTCCACTTCTTCCTCTTTCTACTGCCACTCCCACTGTCTGCGCATTGTCTGAACAAATGCAGTAGCCCCTTGGTGGGTCTCCCCAGCCACGCTTTTTTTTTATTGAAGTATAGTTGATATACTATATTATATTGCTTTCAATTATACAACACCATGATTCAACAGTTACCCACATTATTAAATCCTCACTCCAACTAGTGCAGTTACTATCTGTCAACATAGAAAATGTTACAGAACTGCTGACTATATTCTCCATGCTGTACTTCTGTCCCTGTGACCAGCTTATATTATGATTGAGATTTTTGCACCCCTTTATTCCCCTCATCCATCCCACCCAACTACCCCAACCCCTCCCACATGGTAACTGCCAGTCACTTCTCAGTGTCCATAAATCTACTGCTATTTTGCTCATTTTGTTCTGCTTTGTTTTAGATTCCACAAACAGGTGAAATCATATGGTATTTGTCTTTTTCCACCTGGCTTATTTCACTTAGCATAATACCCTCTAGGACCATCCATGTTGTCACAAATGGCAAGATTTCTTTCTTTTTTATGGCTGAATAATATTCCATTGTGTATATGTATCACTTTTTCTTCATCCATTCATCTTTTGATGGACACTTGAATTGCTTCCATATCTTTGCTATTGTAAATAATGCACCGATAAACACAGAGTACATGTATCTTTTCAAGTCAGAGGTTTTGTTTCCTTTGGGTAAATTCCTGGAAGTGCAGTTACTGGGTTGTATGGTATTTCTATTTTTAGTTTTTTGAGGAACCTCCATACTGCTTTCCACAGTTGGCTGTATCAATTTACATTCCCACCAACAGTATGGAAGGTTCCCTTTTCTTCATATCCTCACCAACACTTGTTATTTCTTGTCTTTTAGATAGTGGCCATACTATCTGGTGAGGTGGCATGTCACTGTGGTTTTGATTAGCATTTCCCTGATGATTAGTGATGTGGAGCATCTTTTCACATGCTTGTTGACCATCTGTATGCCTTCTTTGGAAAAATGTCTGTACAGGTCCTCTGCCCATTTTTTTTTTGGTATCATTAATCTACAATTACATGAGCAACATTATGTCTACTAGATTCCCCCCTCATCAAGTCCCCACCAAACACCCCGGTACAGTCACTGTCCATCAGTGCAGCAAGATGCTGCAAAATCACTACTTGTCTTCTCTGTGCTGTATAGTCCTCCCATACCCCCCTACATTATGTCTGTTAATCCTAATGCCCCCTTTTTTCCCCTTATCCCTCCCTTCCCACCCATCCTCCCCAGTCCCTTTTCCTTTAGTAACTATTAGTCCGTTCTTGGGTTCTGTGAGTCTGCTGCTGTTTAGTTCCTACAGTTTTTTTCTTTGTTCTTATACTACATAGATGAGTGAAATCATTTGATACTTGTCTTTTTCCACATGGCTTATTTCACTGAGCATAATACCCTCTAACCCCCATCCATGTTGTTGCAAATGGTAGGATTTGTATTCTTCTTGTGGCTGAATAATATTCCATTGTGTATATGTACCACCTCTTCTTTATCCATTCATCTACTGATGGACACTTAGGTTGCTTCCATTTCTTGGGTATTGTAAATAGTGCTGGGATAAACATAGGGGTGCATCTGTCTTTTTCAAACTGGGCTCCTGCATTCTTAGGGTAAATTCCTAGGAGTGGAATTCCTGGATCAAATGGTATTTCTATTTTGAGTTTTTTCAGGAACCTCCATACTGCTTTCCACAATGGTTGAACTAATTTGCAGTCCCACCAGCAGTGTAGGAGGGTTACCCTTTCTCCATATCCTTGCCAACATTTGTTGTTGTTTGTCTTTTAGATGGCAGCCATCCTTACTGGTGTGAGGTGATATCTCATTGTGGTTTTAATTTGCATTTCTCTGATGATTAGCGATGTGGAGCATCTTTTCATTTGCCTGTTGGCCATCTGGATTTCTTCTTTGGAGAAGTGTCTGTTCAGATCCTCTGCCCATTTTTTAATTGGCTTATTTGCTTTTTGTTTGTTGAGGTGTGTGAGCTCTTTGTATATTTTGGATGTCAACCTGCTATCGGATATGTCATTTAAAATATATTCTCCCATACTGTAGGATGCCTTTTTGTTCTGCTGATGGTGTCATTTGCTGTACAGAAGCTTTTCAGCTTGATATAGTCCCACTTGTTCATTTTTGCTTTTGTTTCTCTTGCCCCGGGGAGATAGATTCATGAGAAGTTGCTCATGTTTATGTCCAAGAGATTTTTGCCTATGTTTTTTTCTGAGAGCTTTATGGTTTCATGACTTACATTCAGGTCTTTGATCCACTTCGAATTTACTTTTGTGTATGGGGTTAGACAATGATCCAGTTTCATTCTCTTGCATGTAGCTGTCCAGTTTTGCCAAGAGCAGCTGTTAAAGAGGCTGTCATTTCCCCATTGTATATCCATGGCTCCTTTTTCACACATTAATTGACCATATATGTTTGGGTTAATATCTGGACTTTCTATTCTGTTCCACTGGTCTGTGGGTCTGTTCATGTGCCAGTACCAAATTGTCTTGATTACTGTGGCTTTGTAGTAGAGCTTGAAGTTGGGAAGCAAGACCCCCCCCCCTGCTTTATTCTTCCTTCTCAGGATTGTTTTGGCTATTCAGGGTCTTTTGTGGTTCCATATGAATTTTAGAACTATTTGTTCCAGTTCATTGAAGAATACCGTTGGTATTTTGAAAGGGATTGCGTTGAATATGTAGATTGCTTTAGGCAGGATGGCCATTTTGACAATATTAATTCTTCCAAGCCAAGAGCATGGGATGAGTTTCCATTTGTTAGTGTCCTCTTTATTTTCTCTTAAGAGTGTCTTGTAGTTTTTAGGGCACAGGTCTTTCACTTCCTTGGTAAGGTTTATTCCTAGGTATTTTATTCATTTTGATGCAGTTGTGAATGGAACTGTTTTCCTGATTTCTCTTTCTGTTAGTTCATTGTTAGTGTATAGGAAAGCAACAGATTTCTGTGTATTAATTTTGTATCCTGGAACTTCACTGACTTCAGATATTAGTTCTAGTAGTTTTGGAGTGGATTCTTTAGGGTTTTTTATGTTCAATATCATGTCATCTGCAAATAGTGACAGTTTGAGACTTCTTCTTTACCAATCTGGATGCCTTGTATTTCTTTGTTTTGTCTGATTGCCGTGGCTAGGACCTCCAGTACTATGTTGAATAACAGTGGGGAGAGTGGGCATCCTTGTCTTGTTCCTGATCTTAGAGGAAAAGCTTCCAGCTTCTCACTGTTAAGTATGATGTTAGCTGTGGGTTTGTCATATATAGCCTTTATGATGTTGAGGTACTTGCCGTCTATACCCATTTTGTTGAGAGTTTTAATCATGAATGGATGCTGAATTTTGTCAAATGCTTTTTCAGCATCTATGTAGATGATCATGTGGTTTTTGTCCTTCTTTTTGTTGATGTGGTGGATGATGTTGATGGATATTCGAATGTTGTAACATCCATGCATCCCTGGGATGAATCCCACTTGATCATTGTGTATGATCCTCTTGATGTATTTTTGAATTCGGTTTGCTAATATTTTGTTGAGTATTTTTGCATCTATGTTCATCAGGGATATTGGTCTGTAATTTTCTTTTTTGATGAGGTCTTTGCCAGGTTTTGGTATTAGAGTGATGCTGGCTTCATAGAATGAGTTTGGAAGTATTCCCTCCTCTTCTATTTTTTGGAAAACTTTAAGGAGAATGGGTATTATGTCTTTTCTTTATGTCTGATAAAATTCAGTCGTGAATCCATCTGGCCCAGGGGTTTTGTTCCTGGGTAGTTTTTTGATTACCATTTCAATTTCATTGCTGGTAATTGGTCTGTTTAGATTTTCTGTTTGTTCCTTGGTCTGTCTTGGAAGGTTGTATTTTTCTAGGAAGTTGTCCGTTTCTTCTAAGTTATCCAGTTTGTTAGCATATAGATTTTCATAGTATTCTCTAATTATTCTTTGTATTTCTGTGGGGTCCGTTGTGTTTTTTCCTTTCTCATTTCTGATTCTACTTATGTGTGTAGATTCTCTTTTTATCTTAATAAGTCTGGCTAGGGGTTTATCTATTTTGTTTATTTTCTCAAAGAACCAGCTCTTGGTTTCATTGATTTTTTTTTCTATTCTTTTATTCTTCTCAATTTTATTTATTTCTTCTCTGATCTTTATTATGTCCCTCCTTCTGCTGACCTTGGGCCTCATTTGTTCTTCTTTTTCCAGTTTCAATAATTGTTACTTTAGACTGTTCATTTGGGATAGTTTTTCCTTCTTTAAATAGGCCTGGATTGCTATATACTTTCCTCTTAGAACTGCCTTTGCTGCATCCCACAGAAGTTGGGGCTTTGTTCTGTTGTTGTCATTTGTCTCCATATATTGCTTGATCTCTGTTTTAATTTGGTCAATGATCCATTGATTATTTAGGAGCATGTTGTTAAGCTTCCATGTGCTTGTAAGCCTTTTTGTTTTCTTTCTAAAATTTATTTCTTGTTTTATTGCTTTGTGATCTGAGAAGTTGGTTGGTAGAATTTCAATATTTTTGACTTTACTGAGGTTCTTTTTGTGGCCTAGTATGTGGTCTATTCTGGAAAATATTCCATGTGCACTTGAGAAGAATGTGTATCCTGTTGCTTTTGGGTGTAGAGTTCTGTAGATGTCTGTTAGGTCCATCTGTTCTAGTGTGTTGTTCAGTGCCTCAGTGTCTTTACTTATTTTCTGTCTGGTTTTCTGTCCTTTGGAGTGAGTGGTGTGTCAAAGTCCCCCAAAAAGAATGCATTGCATTCTATTTCCTCCTTTAATTCTGTTAGTATTTTCTTCACATATTTTGGTGCTCCTGTGTTGGGCGCATATATATTTGTAATGGTTATATCCTCTTGTTGGACTGACCCCTTTATCATTACATAATGTCCTTCTTTATTTCTTGTTACTTTATTTGTTTTGAAGTCTATTTTGTCTGATACAAGTACTGCAACACCTGCTTTTTTCTCTTTGTTGTTTGCATGAAATGTCTTTTTCCATCCTTTCACTTTTAGTCTGTGTATATCTTTGGGTTTGAGGTGAGTCTCTTGTAAGCAGCATATAGATGGGTCTTGCTTTTTTATCCATTCTATTACTGTGTCTTTTGACTGGTGCATTCAGTCCATTTATATTTAGGGTGATTATCAAAAGATATGTACTTATTGCCATTGCAGGCTTTGGATTCGTGGTTACCAAAGGTTCAAAGATAGCTTCTTTACTATCTAACTGTCTAACTTAACTCTCTTATTAAGCTATTATAAACACAGTCTGATGTTTCTTTATTTCTCTCTCTTCGTATTCTTCCTCCTCCATTCTTTATATGTTAGGTGTTTTATTGTGCACTCTTTTGTGTTTCCTTTGACTGCTTTTGTGGATAGTTGATTTTATTTTTTGCCTTTAGTTAGTATTTGGTTGGTCTGCTTTCTTTGCTGTGATTTTATTTTCTCTGGTGACATCTTTTTAGCCTTAGGAGTGCTTCCATCTAGAGCAGTCCCTTTAAAATATCCTGTAGAGGTGGTTTGTGGGAGGCAAATTCCCTCAGCTTTTGCTTGTCTGGGAGTTGTTTATCTCTTTTTCAAATTTAAATGATAATCATGCTGGATACAGTATTCTTGGTTCAAGGCCCTTCTGTTTCATTGCATTAAGTATATCATGCAATTCTCTTCTGGCCTGTAAGGTTTCTGTTGAGAAGTCTGATGGTAGCCTGATGAGTTTTCCTTTGTAGGTGATCTTTTTCTCTCTCTGGCTGCCTTTAATACTCTGTCCTTGTGTTTGATCTTTGCCATTTTAATTATTATATGTCTTGGTGTTGTCGTCCTTGGGTCCGTTGTGTTGGGAGATCTGTGGGCTTCCATGGTCTGAGAGACTATTTCCTTCCAGCTTGGGGAAGTTTTCAGCAATTATTTCTTCAAGACACTTTCCCTTTTTCTCTCTTCTTCTTCTTTTGGTATCCCTATAATGCGAATATTGTTCTGTTTGGATTGGTCACATAGTTCTCTTAATATTTTTTCATTCCTAGAGATCCTTTTATCTCTCTTTGCCTCAGCTTCTCTGTATTCCTGTTCTCTGATTTCTACTCCATTAACAGTCTCTTGCACCTCATCCAGTCTGCTCTTAAGACCTTCTATCGATTGTTTCATGCGGACTTCATCCCTTAGCCCTTGTATATTTCTCTGCTGGTCCATCAGCATGGTTATGACTTTTATTTTGAATTCTTTTTCAGGAAGAATGGTTATATCTATCCCACTAGGCCGTCTCTCTGGGGTTGTCTGAGTGATTTTTGACTGGACCAGATTCTTCTGTCTTTTCATGGGGATAAAAGTGGTCACAGGCAGGTGGTGCGTGTGTCCGCTGGGAGAACAGCGTCCCTTCCTGCTTGCCGGTCGCCTTGCCCTTCTCTGTTGCCTATATTGGTTACCCGCACACCAGGAGCAGTTTCTGGGATAATCCCCTGAGCTGCCGTGGGTGGGGCGGCCTTCGGTATAGCCTACAGCCCTGCAGGGGGTTGCAGCCACGCCAGGTGTGTTCTCTTGAGAGAACGGCGCCCCTTCATGCCTTCCGGACCTTGCTCTGGGTTCCTCTGTCTGTGCCAGCAGCTTCACACCGGTGGCAGCCTCTGGGTCTGCCCTGGTTAGCTGCGTGCTGGGAGAAGACTCTGTGTGGTTGCTGTGGGCGGGGCTGCTCCCCGGCTGCTCCACAGCTGTGGCGGGTCAACCAGTTTACTTGCAGCGCCAGCCGGGGGGAATGAACGGCAGGCTGCTTATCACTGTGAGGGGCTTCGGGGCTGGGTTACCCCCAGGGGGTTAAGATTCCCAGCCTGCTGGGCTGAGTGTGCCAGGACAATTTTGTCCAGCTGTTAAGCCCTTGTCCCTCTAAGACTTTTAAAAAGTGCCCACTTTTCTTTTGTCCCAGGGGAACCAGCTGTGGGACCCAATCGCAATCTCCATCTCAGATTTTACTTTTCCATTTCTCTAATATCCAGTACACCATGCAACGTGTGTCTGTGCTCCCGGTGCAGATTACTAGAACTGGTTATTTAGCAGTCCTGTGCTTCCACTCCCTCCCCACTCTGATTCTTTTCCTCCACCAGTGACCTGGGGTGGGGGGAGGGCTCGGGTCCCGCTGGGTCGCGACTTTGTATCTTACCCTTTTCGTGAGATGCTGAGTTCTCGCAAATGTAGCTGTAGCCTGGCTGTTGTATTGTATCTTCTGGTCTCTCTTTTAGGAGTAGTTGTATTTGTTGTATTTTCAAAAATATATATGGTTTTGGGAGGAGATTTCCGCCGCCGTACTCATGCCACCATCTTGAGCCCCTCCCTCCTCTACCCATTTTTTAATTAGGTTATTTGTTTTTTCTGGTGTTGAGTCATATGAGTTCTTTATATATTTTAGATGTTAACCCCTTATCAGATAAATCATTTATAAATATAATTTCCCATACTATAGGTTGCTCCCCAGCTCCACTTTGGGGCTCTTCCAATCCATTCTCAAAACAGAGTGATCATTCTAAAATATAAATCTCCCTACTAGATATTAAAGCAAATTTTAAAGTTATAATAATTAAAACAGTGGAAAGAAAAATAGGAATTCCAGAAATAGACCTAAATACAGGGAGGAAGTTTGCATATTTAAAAAGTGGCATTTCAAAAAAGTGAAGTAAAGATAGATTATTCAATAAATAGCATAGGTACAAGTGGGTAGTCATCTTTGCATAGGAATAAAATTGGATCCATACCTCAAACTTTACACAAAGAAATGGTTCAAAGATATAAATGTAAAAAAGTGACTCCATAAAAGTACTAGAGGAAAACACAGTGTACCTTAAAGTGAGCGGGCCTTTTAAAATATGATTCAAAATCCAGAAGTCCAAAAAAAAAAGTTTGAGAAATTCAACTACATTATAAAAATCCTTTATGGCAACAATTATTCTAATAGGCAAAATCAAAATCAAAAACAAAAATCCTTACAGGCAAAATCAAGACAAATAAACTAGGAAAAATATTTGTAACTCATATCACAGATCAAAGGTTACTTTCCACAATATACAAAGAGTTTCTACAAATTAAGTAAAAAGACCAACAATCCAATGGCCATATGGACAAATATATGAGCAGATAATTCAAAGGAAAATACAAATGACTATTAAGCATAAAAAATATGCTCAACTTCAGTCAAATAAGAGAAAAGCAAATGAAAAGGACACTGATATTATTTTTCACTTACCAGATTGGAAAATATCCAAAACTTTGGTGATACAGAAATTGCTGAGTATAGGAAAAAGCACTGTTACCCATTGCTGCTGGGAGTAGAACTCTATGGAAGGCAACCTGGGAAAAACTAGCAAAACAGCAAATGATACCTGTGGTGGTTAGTTTCATCTGTGAACTTGGCAAGGCTGTAGTATCCAGTAATTAAATGCAACACTAATTTATGTGTTGCTGTTAAGGTATTTTATAGATGTGGTTAACCTCTATAGTCAGTTGACATTAAGTGAAGGAGATTATTCTTGATAACAAGGGTGGGTCCTATCCAGTCATTGAAAGTCTTAAGAGCAAAACCTGAGGTTTCTGGGAGAAGTTCTGCCTCAAGACTAAAGTATCAACTCCTGCCTGAATATCTAGCCTGCTGGCCTGCCCTACAGATTTCAGACTTTGCCAGCCCTCACAATTAATTCCTTAAAATAAGTCTCTCCCTCTCTCCTATAATCTCCTACTGGTTCTGTTTCTCTGGAGAACTCTGACTGATACCGTATCCTTTAATCTAGCAATCCCACTTTCCCACTGGTAGGAACCCTTGCACATATGTGAAGTCACGTTAACCCAGGGTGGAGCACTGTATAGCCTTCAAAAAGTCTGAGGCAACATATAGAATGGTTTCCAATACTGATTTAAGTGAAAAAGAAAAGTAACACATATTGATGAGAAGTGTGCATAATGTGCTCTTTTGAGTGTAAAAGGTAGAAAATATATCCATGTTTGTATATGTATAAAATGTCTGTTGGTGGGCACACAGGAAACTAACACTGAATGCTTCCAGGGAGCAGAATTGGGTGGTGGAGCTGTAGGCCGGAGATTCTACACATATGGCCTTTTGTTTCACACAAAACAAAAAAACCTTACACCTGATTCTGTTGCTCAGCAGCAAGGACAGCTGTGTGCCTTCTGGTAGAGGCACCGTTGTTACCATGATTCACCAGGTCCTTTGCGACCTGCCATTCCCTTACCCACACCACACGTAACCCTCACCACTCCCCATTCTCTGCATTCTCCATTGCAGTTGTTTATTTACTTATTTCAATTCCTCCAACTCACATGCTTTGTCTTCCTCCCAGATCTGAAATGCCCCTGAGGCTCTAAGAGTTCCTGCTTCTCATCTTCTCGGTGTGGTGACCTTCCCTCTGAGGGACCTGGGCTGCTTGGCTGGTGTTTGGCTTCCCTCTGCTGTGAGCCCAACTTCCCCAGGGAACCCAAGGGCCAGGGCGGAGCCCAGCCCACCGGCTTCCTCTGGGCTCTGGCTGGGAGCCTGCCTGCCCTGGAGGACTGAGCAGTCCTTATTCTCCCTCCTGCCCTCTTGTGGACACCCTGACCCCTGAGCTCCTATCATTCATCCTGAGACTGATAGGACCCCTGGGATCTGCTGGGGCATCTCAGGTGGGCAGGGGAAAAGGCCTCTCTGTAACTAGATTTCATTTACTGTTTCTGGAAGGAATTTGGTGCTTGTGTCTTTCAAGTTATCTGTCTCCAGGCATCCTGCAGGTTGGTGCCTGGTCTTCAGGAAGTCCTGTTGTAAGAGGAAGACAGCAAACTTGGGGCCTGCCCCCTTAAATCATTTCTGGGGGGCATGAGTTAGATATGAACACTTCAGAAGCACACCTGGACAAATGCAGTAAACTGGAGGTGAACAAGGGCATGGATTCTGTCTTAGGAGGGCACAGTGGAGTAGGTGAGGAGATGAGGCAGTCAGACCCCAGAGCCCAGGGGTGGGAGAAAGCATGCAGGATGGGAGCTCTCTGCCCAGAAGCTGGATATGCCCATTTGGTGCTGGATGAGGGAAAAGATTTGTCATGTGTGCATTTTATTTCTCTCATCCACAACTTGCTGTCTTTGTACATATTCCATCTTGGATGAGTAACAGGGTGAGAGGTCAATGCCAAAAGGGACTCAGTCAAGTACAGGTACAGGAAATCTGTTTAGTCTTCTCCCAGCGGACAGATCTGGGACAAGCATAACAGAAAGCAAAGTGGTGAGGTCCAATTGGACAGATTTGAGTTTGGGGTTTTGTAGGTTCATCTGACTTCACTCTGGAGCCTGTTAGAATTTTATGGCATGGAAAACTGGAACTATCTCCCAAGGACATTGGCACAAACAGGGACACGCAGTCCCAGCTGTGGTCTCCACAGGGGGATTTAAATGAACCCTCTTGGTCGACTTGAGTTCCAACAGTTCTGGTGGGGCTGTTTCACTCACTAAAGCTCTAGTTTTGTTTCTTCTGGATTGGACTTAAAAAAATAAAACCTCAAAAAACTGGGGAACACATTATTTAAAAACATACAGTCTGAGTCAAGCATAAACACAAAGCTGTCTTTTTATAAAGTCTGAGCTTTATAAGGTTGCCAGAGTGTTCCTCCTTTGGTTTTAAAAATTGAAGTTGGAAACCACTGAAGAGTGAAAAACATGCCATGGAGGAAGTTCTCAAACACTCAATTCCCAGGTTTACACCACAGAGAAGTCAGTGTCTGTGTACACTAGCCCCAAGGGCAAGGCTGGCTGGACAGAGTCATGCCAGGTTGGCGCCTTGGGGGGACGCTGTGGAAGATCATTTGCTCCAGCAGAACTCCTGAATAATAACTGAGATGTCATGCTTAAGTTTTGTCAAAGTTTCTCAATTTCCGGGTCACCTACTTCATTTGTCTGTGTCCCAAAGTGCAGACCAACACGCACACCCACACACACACCCACACACAGGAGTCACCCTCCATTCTAAATCCATCTGGGTTGAACCTGAGTGGACAGTATGAAGACCAAGGTTTCAGGGTTGCTTTGGAAACAGTACTCTGTCACTTGTCCCATTTCCAAAGCCTTCAGGTTTGGGCTTTAACTTCCCAGCCCCAGTCCCTGTACCTTCTGGACACTCCTCTTCTGTACCTTCCAACATGACCCCTTTCTCAACTATTTTGTTTTCAGCTTTTAGAAATGACAAGCAAACAAAGAACTCACCGTTCTTGGGCCAACTTCTGGGCACTCCTCAGACCGGATGGTCCCTTTTCTACTGTATGCCATTGTCATTGTGGGTGAGGGGAGATGTTGGCATCAGGATTCCCATTGTCTCATCCTGAGGGCAATCTCCCAGGTTGATTTTGCAGGCTGACTCCAGAGTTTGGGGAGCCAGAACAGTGCTACTTTATAGCAATTTGACAGAATAGTTTTGTCGAGTCTAGAGCAATACTGGGAGCTTATAATTAAAAAAAATTTTTTTATTATATCTTACAAAAGAATTGGACCATGTAGATTGGAAATAAACAGCCGTCAGTGCAACTGGAATTCACAGATGGTTTGAGATACACCAAGTGAGCTAGAGTGTCCTAGAGCTTCTGTTGAGGCTCCAGAGGCTGAAATGCTCCAGGAGGGGTAGTTTTCAAGCATTGTGAGGTGTAGATGGAAAAATAGAAAATGGAAGTGCTTGCAGAAGCCTGTGGAGTGATACCTATGAGATGGTGCTTGAGTTGATGTGCCAGCTTGGCCCAATGGGACAGAGAAAATGGACAATGCATGGGCTTCCATACTGTGCTTCTGGGTGGGTCAAGTCTACCCTGACCACTCCATATTTTTCTAGAGGAGGATTAAGTTCTGGTTATGGATGAGATTTTTGCTGCCCCCAGCCCTCTCACAACCTCTGGCTGATAGGGAATCAGGGCCATGGACAGATGTAGTGACTGTTCAAGGGACCAAGCCATGGTGCTTCCACAGGAGTTGGGATTCTCCCTGTAGTGTGCCCTCGGCTCCTTTCTCATCAGCACGGGGAGTATGAAATCATAGTGCCCACCTGTGCCCTCTGGACTCCTGGCTCAAATCCACTGCAGCCTCTTGCCAGCCAGTATGCTGTGGAGGTGTTAACCATATCCCTTCAATAATGGAATTATTGAATGGGGCGGGACCGTTGGGGGAGTCTTGAAACTTCACTCCTAGTAACCTTTTCTGCAGGAGTGAACATTCTGTTACAAGGGGCGCCGGCCAAGAGCTACAGCTTTGCCGATACACATCACCGACCAACCCGTTTTCAGGCACATGCTAATCCCTTCATGATCCCTCTCCTTTAATGTCACAGCTCTCACATTTACCCTCATTTCACACATTTCAAAAGTGAAGTTCAGCCTTTCTTTAGTGCACTATCCTCTATCCATACTCAGCCATACACTGAGCTACCAGGTTATGAGAACTTAACTTTAGGAGGACTTTCACTGAACATCTCAGTTTATGAGGTATTTCTTCATGTTTCCAGAAAACTTTTGGCTTTTGCATGTCTCTTGAGCAACTTGAGCCTGGTGAAAAGAGAGTCACAGTGCAGTCATTGTCACAATGTCAAGTTGTTGCTTCAGACAAATCTTGGTCTACTAGGTTTGCTGGCAAAAACCTCTGTATTGTAGGTTTTCTTTGGTCTTTGCCTTTTTTTTTTTTTGAATTACAGGTTTAATTACATAAGCCTTGAGTATCACAGGCTAAAGAACAAACCAAACTCAAGGCTCAGAGAGGTTAAATAATTTTCCCAACATCACACAGCCAGAAAATGCAGAAGCCAGAATTCAAACCCAGGTTAGTCTCTCCAGCCACATGCTTAATTGGCATTATTTAGAATTTATATATTATATATATCATACCATAATTAGAGGCATTAGAATGAAATTCAAGCCATGTAATTAAAACCCCAAGGTTCCATGGTTTCTTTATGCGATTGTTAAGGGGTGAAATATGACTTTAAAGGCATTGAGGGTGGAGAGCAAGCTCTAAACACCACCATCTGCCAGGTTAGAGTTCATGTTCAGAGACATGCCCTAGAGTCAGGTGATGCATGTACTGGCTACTCTGGGCACAGATCAAGCCTCATACATTTTTACACCTCTTTCCCTACCTTTTTGTTTTAAAAAAGCAGCTCATAGATGAAGACATAGTTTGCATAAAATGGTCAGGTGGGAATAGTTTACAGGGATGTCACACTCGCTCTTCCTTGCTGGCTTATTTCTAAGATTTAGTTCTTGTTTTCTAACCAATCATATTGTCAAAAAGAAAAAAAGACATACACACCAGTGTTACAAAACCTTGTATTAATCATTTCCCTTCACTTTCAATATAACGTTGATATGAAATATAGCCATGATTCTTAGTTACATGGGAGGAAATGAGTAATAAATACATTGTAGCAAGTTTAAACCACAAGGGTGTTTCACTGGTAACAACATTTGAAAACTGTACACTTTCAAAGAACAGCATCTTCAAACATTAGTATATCTGTATATCAGTAAAGCTTTTACATGTAACAAACATGCTATTTCCATATATATGACAAATTTAAAAAATATGCATTGCTTGGCAACATGAACTAGGCAAAAATAGTTCTTTGTTCACTAACTTTATACAGGAAAACAGGACAAAAGGCATGCATGTACAAACGGGATGCCGGCGAGGGGCATGCAACAAAAGAAAGCTTTTTAAAAGTCAGCTTACATTAGGCATAAATACATGAGGGTTATATATTAATAAGGGAGGAAGTCTTCTGTTTGACATTATTAACATTCCTGTTTTCTTCCTATTCCTCCCAGAGGAATACACATTCACCTTTAAGTAAAGATAAAGGAATTACAAAAAAATAAAACTCACTTTGCAAACGTCTCTGATGACTTGTAAAGAAAAAAAATCAGCATTAGTGTTATCACAGCCCCATGTGCAAATTACTCTTCTGCAGGCTTTTCTTGTAACAGGCACATCTGGACACCTTGGTCAGGCTGCTTCCCTGCACCCAAGCTGGAGCCGCGGGAGCAGACATCGCTAGATAGCCAACGAGAGTGGAGCGTGCCTCTCCTCTGCTGCCTGCCCTCTGGTTGCCTGCCTGTGCATTCAGCCCAGCTCAGCCCCCCAGCCTGGGCTCTCTCGGTGAGGCCCAGTTCCAGCTGGGGCATGCATGCCTACACACCCTGCCCCAGTGGCCGTGGCCGCGGGAGGTGCAGAAGAACAAAGGACCCGCAGAAGGCTCCCATTCCACAAAGGCAGCCAGTGACACCTCAAAAGAAAACCTCATTTCCCTCAGTGTCTGGTCAAATGAATGGGAGATGGGGACCCAGCTGTAGCTCCAATCCTGAGTACCAAAAAGGGACCATCAGTACGTAGGATTTGAGAGCTTGGTGCAAACAGCTGCCCTCTGCAGGTAGACCCAGCAGTGTCTATTTTGCTTGCTGGCCCTCGCTTAAAAAGTGAAACTCAAAAAGCATGTGGAAACAAACAAACAAACATATCAGCAGCAATGTTTCATTTCTTGTACACAGTTCATCTGTGTCTTCCTACTGTTTCTGGTAAGAAGCCACTATGAATAAGAAGCACCAATAAAACATCATACATGATAATATCATAAAACACCACCTGTCCCTGGGACAGTATAGAGATGCCAAATACACACTGCTTAAATCAGAACAAGGGGAAAAAAACATGTAGTGAAATAGATTTTACTCTGAGATTTTTAATGATACTATTTACTTAATATAAAATAGAGTTGCATTTGGGGGTCAATGGGTAAATACAAAAAAAGGCACTGCCGCTTTATTACTAAATGTCTGACTTTACAGCCTTATGCATGCAACTGTTTGATTCTTTTATAAATAAATTCTTTTGCTTTAGGGTTTTTAAATTGAGCTGTATACCTGCAGTCAACACAGGACTCAAAACAAGGTGGGGACAAGCTCCTAAAATTTATCAGAACACTCAACTTAAAAAAAAAATTAAAACACTAATAGCAAAACACAACTAAGTAGGTAATCTATATACAGTCGATGAAAAATAAGCTTTTCTTTTTTTTAAAAAAAGAATTATGTTGTTATTAATAACAGACTTTATCATGGTTACCAGCCATAGCAAGTTAATAAGTAACATATCCAAAATAATATCTCTAATAATCAGATAATCATTGTTTCTATATTCAGTGAAGGAATAAATAGAAATTCGGATTTGCAAATACTTTTAAGGTCTTTTTCCTTTTAAAGGATTCGTGCTCATGTGATTGTGTTCACAATCTGTTTTCTGAATCCCGCCCCCCACCCCCGCCGAGTCTTCATGGATATATGCGCTTTGCAGTAGATCTGAGCGCTTTCTCCATGAGATGTGTGATGCCACTGCTTTTACTTCTCTTTACTTTCTCAGCATCCAAAAAACACCTTCACAAACCCTCTGGTCTTACCTTTGGCCTTCATATTTGTGATCTGTTCTTCCTGCCTTACACGTGATCATCCATCCTGACACATTCCCCAAGTAAAACTAAACCTGTTTAGAAAGGGTGTGCGAAGGATGAATGTTAATGGCACTTAGTTTTTAAGAAAAACAACTAAATAATGATGCCTCTTTCTGTGCATGGATTTGCATCTTTAGAACACAGTCACCTAAGGAGAGGTCTCTTATTTATAAGATGCATGATCTTGTGGTCAAGCCTTCTTCCAGGCTAAAGGCTGTCTCTGGTTAAGATGCTGCCACCTTTTTGGACCTTGAAAGTACTTCAGAAGCCTGATCACAATGCCCAAGGATGAGTTGGGTGTACATTTCTAATCTTGAAGGTAAAAGAGAGTTGTTTGGATTTCATTAAGGACTTTTAAATCTGTATTTACTTCATTAACTTAAAAAAAAAAGCATGAGTGCAGTGATTTTCACAGTCTAATCTCTTCAATTTAGACTCTGACTTTGCTAAATGAAGTGGCACCAGAATCACCTGTTTAATAAGTAAGCCTTATACCATCTCCCAGATCTTGCCTCTGGCTGAGCATTCATACCATCATTTATACAACCCAATTTTCCAGTGCAGAGCACAACTCCCCTTCGATTTCCTCTAATACCCTCCACTGCATCAAATTCCATAACATAGTCTTTCCTGCCCTTAAGAAATAGAGCTTTTACTGTGTGGTAGCATAGTTTGTTAATCTCCCACCATGTAACCAGTGGTTTTATCTCCCTTCTGTATTGGTGGATAAATCAGCCAACAACACAGCAAGTCCCTGACACATACCACATGGATAGAACCATCGGCTCCATCGTGCAGTTGACCTTTCGCGTATCTCACTGCCTACCTGGGACAGTGGGGCCGTCCCCATGGGCTGTACCGTCTCCCTGCACACTCTCTCTGCCACTTGCTGCCTCACCCTTCATACACTGCTGCTGGGCTTTGCTCTCCTCCTCTTCCTCCACAGTGAGCAAGTGGAGGGGATGCAGCCCCCAGGCTCAGGTTCCCGTGAACAACCACACTGTCGGCACTGTTTTGAGCTCATTATCTGGTTGTTAAGGCCTCTTACGAGGAAGTGTCCATCCTTGCTTTTTCTCCTCCAGTTGACCTTACACCCAACCTGTGTGTTTGTGGTTCGAAGCTGGGCGTGAAAGGATGAAGCCCCAGGGTTAAGGTGGGGAGAAGGAGAGGCCTCTGGGTGGGAAGCAACTCCGTCCCGGAAAAGGGCCACAGGATTGTTCTAGAACCTCCAGGTGACCTACAGGCAAACCCTAGCTGGTCACATGGCGTCGTCCTGGGGCTCCGCCCATGCCAGCCACACCCTCTCCTTCCACTCCACCTGCACCATCCTCCAACCCAAAGGCGGAAGCCGGACTCAGGCCTGCGTGACGGCATCTTCCCAAGAAGCAGAACTTGGCGGCCATTTTAAGAGACAACCCTGCTGCTATTATAAAAATAGAGGAAAAAAATGAATCCATATCAACAAATCCTTTACAAAAACCATAGTATGAAGAGAAATTCTGTCCAAACTCTTTACACATTATGTACCCTTTAAAAGTATTATGTAAACAATACACAAATCAAAGTTTATCTGAAATTTTGTCGGAGGGAACGCCTCCCTTCCTGACCCCGCCCCTGTGCCACGTGGCTCTCTCCCGCGGCCCAGGCCCAAGCGGGGTCTTCGGGGGGAGTGCCAGAGGCGGGCCGGCAGCCGGCTTTGGTCGCGGGTCCCCATGACTGCCTCCTGGGGCCTGACTGCGAAGGCAGGCTCTCCGAGGGCGGCCCCAGGGCCAGGCTTCTGCCTTCCACGTCCTTCAGGGCCGGACTTTTTTTTTTTCTTTTCCTCTCCTTTCCGCTCAGGAAGCCACTTGCATTCACTCCACCCCCTCCCAGCCCCACGTTTCCCTAGAGGCTCCTCCCCACCCCGCACACCATGCCATCCCATGACAGAAACAAATGACAAAATAACCAATCCCAGGCTTACTGATACGTTTACAAGGACGACCTACGCTCTCACAAAATCAAAATGGGAGAGGTACCAGGGGGAAAAAAAGGCTGCAAAGTATCTTGAAGGATTCTGTGCAACCCTGCAGATGGCTGACACTGGACCCGCAGCAGTCGATTTCACGGCCAGCGCGGCCACTCGCATCTTCAGCTTCTAGATTGTGGAGGTCCGGTCAACCCCGTCTGGGAGAGAAAGAGGTACACGATGGGCACAGGGGAGCAAGGCAGTTCCCTTCATGTCCACCTAGTCACTCACCTGGTATGCTGGGCCTCCTGGTCTCTGAGGACAGGGAAGGGCTAAGTTCATCCATCCATTCATTCGGCGCCTCATTCATTCACACACCTATCCACTCAATATCTGGGGAACAGTTCTTCTTGCCAGGAGCCGTAGCGAGCCTGTGAACCCAGATGAAAAGACCTGATCCTCATCCTCTGGGTGCCCACAGCCTAGTCAGGACACACACATGTAAACCCATCATGATGCACCAGTGGTAGTTGCTATAATAGAGAACGTAGCAGGCACAGCAGGAACATGAAGAAAGGAATGTTTAAGTTGCTCTTGGAAGTGAAGACAGTTTCACAGGGAAAGAAAATGACTTGTAAGATGGTGCTAATAAGAGGAGGAGGAGGAAGAAGAGGATGGGCGTGGGGAAGGCATAGAGCTCGTGTGTAGGCATGATGTTGGTCATTGAATGGGGGTCTGGGGTCAGGTTGGAGGTTTAGGATGAAGAAGAGATGGAGTAGTGGCAGGAGACGCTGCTGAAGAGCTGGGAGGAGCTGCCATAGACATGATAGTGGACCTGTGTGGCTCACATCCTTTTCTTTGGGAGTACCTCCCTCTCACCTGGAGTTCCTGCTGAAAGACTGGAGATGAGGTAGCCATGACTCTGACTCCTGGTCACAGCTGAGACCAGGGGGATGCATCTCACCCAAACTAATCCAGATTCTATGTCTCAAGAATCTGACTGGGGGCAGAGATGCCACAGTTGGATGTCGTTGGTTCTTGGAACTGAATGATATGGTGAAAGTGGGAGAGTGCTGAGGCCACCTAGCGTGTGCCATGTCTACAGAATCAGCAAAACCAGGCTATAAAGAAAGCAGGGGACATGCGTGTCAGAGATGAGAAGTCATGAGTAAGCCAGGTTGTAGAGTGAGCTGACGTCTGCATGGCCCCTTTTTGGGTGTTTGCTTACATATGGGACTGCACAAGTGTCCCCAGAATCAGAAGATAAGGGCCTTCTGTACTATGACTAAGAGTGTGGACATAGGTAATTGGGGAATTATAAGCAGTAGAGTAACCATATCTGATTTTAGAATGGTTTCTGTGGCAGCTGTGTTCAGATGACCTGGGAAAGGATAAGGCTGGTGGCAGGAGGCCCTACAATCCTCCGGCAGGGTCCATGCGGAGTTGACAAGGGCTGTACCAGTGAGCAGAGAGAGGCACGGATTAGCCATTACTGGAGGTAGAAATGACAGTGTCCAGTGACCACTGAAAAGGCTGGGGAGGGATGCAGGATGTCTCCCTGGTTTTGCTGATATACAAACATAAGTAGATGTGTCCTGGTCTAAGCCTTGATGTCACAAACCTTGTCTATCAGAAGCAGCATCTAGATTCAGGAGGCAGAACTCAGGCGTGAGAGTGGAGGGGCAGAGAGCTTTGGGGAAAGCTAGAGGACCTACGTGATGTGAGGAGCGCTGAGTCCACAGGGGTCTCCTGGCCGCCTCATGGATGGTACCAGTCTGGCAACTTGCCAGTAGGGACTCGGAGGACAAATGTTTGAAATTTTTATTGAGATCACTGTAGGTTCACATGCAGTTGTAAGAAATAGTACCAGGTTTCCAGGTTTGCTGTGTTTCCCCCAATGGTAACATTTTTCAAAACTATAATATTACTACCATGACACTGACATTGATACGATCCATCCGTCTAACACAGATTTTCCATTTTACTCAAGTATGTGTGTGTATCTACAAAGTTCTATACAGTTTTTGGAGAGACTTTAAAGAAGGGAACAAATGGCTACTGAGAGTGTTTGTGGAATCAGATCATTGATTGTAGAGGCTCCCAGATGTGAATGCTAATTAATACCCTCTCCCTGCCTTCTGCAGGTGTCAGCCTGAGCCTCTTGCGGTGGCTCTGCAGTGGTAACTGGTCACAGAACAATGTGTGTGTGTGTGAGTGTGGCAGGTGTGTAGCGGCCACTCCCTTGTCTGTGGAAATGCACTGCACTCTTGCTGGTGCTCACCGGCACTCATTAATGCCAACCCTTCACAGCTGTGGAGGTGGGAGCTAGAAACGAAAATCTCAACTAACCCAATCCTATGCCACATTTTCACTGAATTGCAATCCCATTCCTTATCCTTGAAGGGTGACAGTACTCATCTGCAGGGAAATGACCAATGGTTGGTTCAGACTCACCATTTATAGTTGTGCAAGTTGTGCACTGCACACAGGGAGCACAATTCACATGTAACTATCTAGGTTTTACAGTTTTATAGTTGTTATGACAAACTGCAAATAAATGGCAGAACACTGTCTTGAAAAAAAGGAACCTCATTCTAATTTTCAGTCTCCATATTGGTTATAAGTTGGACAAGTAGGTGCCAAGAAGGAGCAAGGAGAAAAGGTGAGAAGGAATGGTAAGGAAATCATGTGAAGCATGAACCCAGAGCATCAGCAAGTGGACTGTGCATTCCTGTTTATGGTATGATTCACTAGGGACTCCATTCCGCTAGGTGGATCCTTGTTTCTGTAGCCAGGGATATTCCTGCCCACGTAACCCTTCTGCAGGAGGAAGATGATGGCCAGCTTCAGGGCTGAGTTTTCCTGGAGAGCTGGGGCCACCAATCAGGAGCAGGCCCCAAAGCCAGATAAAAGCCTGACGCACAAACCAAGACAACAGAGGTAACCGCCCCACCCCAACCCTCTGGGGCTTTCCTCCTGAGCTCTGTCAGAGAGGTCTGGAGAAGGGAGAATAGATGGGAAGGAAAGGCCAAAAAGAGACATGGCTTAGCCTGGCACCAGGAGGGCAGTGGTTAGTGAAGACTGAGAGCAGAGACGTCACACAAACGATGGGCCCCCAAGGTCTGTGCCCACGGATCAGCCATGTATCAATGGCCATCTCGGGATGTGGTGTCCCAGGAACTTGGACACTCTTCCTGTCCTGAGATGCAAGCAGAGGAAACTCTTTAATCTCCTTTCCCCTCTCTAGTTATCCATCCTCCTGTAAAATGACAATTCATTGGCATTCTGTCATCAGCAAAGTCATCTTCCCCAGCACCGGGAAGGGGTGGGCCAGGAGAGGGGTGCTGTCATGGTGGGAAGGCACACCACTGCTGTGCCAGCTTGGCCACCCTGGGCTGAGTTTGCATTCTCTGCTCAAGACACTGCTTACAAGGCTTCCCACCAGAGAGGATTACTGAGAAAAAACACAGCAATAAAAAGGCTTAGGAGATTAATGAGATGAAAATATTAGCAGAAAAGCATCAGTTCAATCATGATCAAGTAGGATTTATTCCAGGGATGCAAGGATGGTACAATATTCAAAATCCATCAACATCATCCACCACATAAACAAAAAGAACAAAAACCACATGATCATTTCCATAGATGCTGAAAAAGCATTCGACAAAATTCAACATCTACTCATGATAAAAATACTCTCAACAAAGTGGGTATAGATGGCAAGTACCTCAACATAATAAAGGCCATATATGACAAACCCACAGCCAACATCATACTTAACAGCAAGAAGCTGAAAGCTTTTCCCCTAAGATCAGGAACAAGACAAGGATGCCCACTCTCCCCACTTTTATTCAACATATTTCTAGAGGTCCTCGCCTTGGCAATCAGACAACACAAAGAAATAAAAGGCATCCAGATTGGTAAGGAAGAAGTTAAACTGTCACTGTTGGCAGATGACATGATATTGTACATAAAAAACCCTAAAGAATCCCCTCCAAAACTACTAGAACTAATAGCTGAATTCAGTAAAGTTGCAGGATACAAAATCAATACACAGAAATCTGTTGCATTCCAATATACTAATGATGAATTAGCAGAAAGAGAAATCAGGAAAACAATTCCATTCACAATTGCATCCAAAAGAATAAAATACCTAGGAATAAACCTAATGAAGGAAGTGAAAGACCTATAAGACACTCATGAGAGAAATTAAAGAAGGTACCAATAAACGGAAATACATCCTGTGCTCATGGATGGGAAGAATTAATATTGTCAAAATGGCCATCCTGCCTAAAGCAATCTACAGATTCAATGCAATCCCTATCAAAATACCAACAGCATTCTTCAACAAACTATAGCAAATAGTTCTAAAATTCATATGGAACCCCAAAAGACCCCGAATAGCCAAAGCAATCCTGAGATGGAAGAATAAAGCTGGGGGGATTATGCTCCCTGACTTTAAGCTCTACTACAAAGCCATAGTAATCAAGACAATTTGGTACTGGCACAAGAACAGACCCATAGATCAATGAAACAGAATAGAGAGCCCAGATATAAACCCAAGCACATATGGTCAATTAATATATGATAAAAGAGCCATGGATATACAATGGGGAAATGACAGCCACTTCAACAATGATGTTGGCAAAACTAGACACTTACATGTAAGAGAATGAAACTGGATTATTGTCTAAATCCATACACAAAAGTAAACTCAAAATGGATCAAAGACCTGAATATAAGTCATGAAACCATAAAACTCTTAGAAGAAAACATAGGCAAAAGTTTCTTGAATATAAACATGAGCAACTTTTTCCTGAATGCATCTCCTCGGGCAAGGGAAACAAAAGCAAAAATGAACAAATGAGACTACATCACACTAAAAAGCTGTACAGCAAAGGACACCATCAGCAGAACAAAAAGGCATCCTACAGTATGGTAGAATATATTTGTAAATGACATATCTGACAAGGGGTTAACATCCAAAATATATAAAGAACTCACAGGCCTGAACGCCCAAAAAGCAAATAACCCGGTTAAAAAATGGGAAGAGGATATAAACAGACAATCTTCCAAAGAAATTCAGATGGCCAACAGTAACATGAAAAGATGCTCCTCATTGCTAACTATCAGGGAAATGCAAATTAAAACCACAATGAGATATCACCTCACACCAGTTAGGATGGCCAACATCGAAAAGACGAGGAATAACAAATGTTGCTGAGGATGTGGAGAAAGGGGAACTCTCCTACACTGCTGGTGGAATGTAAATTAGTTCAAACATTGTGGAAAGCAATATGGAGGTTCCTCAAAAAAAATTAAAAATAGAAATACCATTTGACCCAGGAATTGCACTCCTAGGAATTTACCCAAAGGAAACAATATCTCAGATTCAAAAGACATATGCACCCCTATGTTTATTGCAGCAGTATTTACAATAGCCAAGATATGGAAGCAACCTATGTGTCCATCAATAGATGAATGAATGGATAAAGAAGATGTGGTACATATACACAATGGACTATTATCCAGCCATAAGAAGAAAACAAATCCTACCATTTGCAACAACATGGATGGAGCTAGAGGGTATTATGCTCACTGAAATAAGCCAGGCAGAGAAAGACAAGTATCAGATGATTTCCCTCATTTGTGTAGTGTAACAAGGAAGCAAAACCGAAGGAACAAAACAGCAGTAGACTCACAGACTCCAAGAAGGTACTGGCGGTTACAGTAGGGAGGGATGGGAGGGTGGGTAGGGAGGGAAGGAGGGAGAAGGGGATTGAGGGGCATTATGATTGGTACACATGGTGTGTGTGGGGGTCACAGGGAAGACAGTGTGGCACAGAGAAGACAAGTAGTGACTCTGTGACATCTTACTAAGCTGATGGACAGTAACTGCAATGGGGTGTTAAAGAGACTTGGTTATATGGGTGAATGTAGTAATCACAATGTTTTTCATGTGAAACCTTCATAAGAGTGTATATGAGTGATACCTTAATAAAAAAAAACAAAAAAACCCATCAGTTCAGAGAGGTTTTCCGTAAAAATAGAAGAATGGGCTAAAAAATAAAGTCTTTTCAGTGAAACATCCCTTTAAGAGCATTTGGCATTCTTGCTACTAATGATGGTAACATCGGTGCTCAGCATGTTGGTGCCCCAACATGGCAATCATCTGAGATACTCCAAGCCCTGAGGAAAAAGCTCAGTTTTCCTTGCTGATTCTCAGAGGCAGGCAAAGGTACGCCCCCCCCCTCCCCCCCCCAGCAGCCCCTGCCACGTGGGAAGGCACAAGGCCTGTCTGCAGTGGGAGGCGTGTGGCCTGATGACTCAGGGTCTGGGGACTTGTCTTTTTGAAAAAAATTGAGATACAATTTGCATACCGCAAATTTCACCCTTTTAAAGTGTGTTTTAAATTCAGTGTTTTTTTTAAGTACATTCAGAGAGTTGTGCAACCATCACCACTATCTAATTCCAGAATATTTTCATCACCCCAAAAAGAAATCTGGTACCCATTAGTAGCCATTCTCCACTCTCACCTTCCTCCAGTCCTTGACAACCACTGATATATACTTTGTCTCTATAGATTTGCCTATTCTGAATATTTCATAAATTCATAAATGGAATCATACACTGTGTGGTCTTTGGTGTCTGGCTTCTTTCACTTAAGCATAATGTTTTCAAGGCATCCACGTAGCATGTATCAGTACCTCCTTCCTTTCTATGGCAGAATGATATTCCACTGTATGGCTATACTATACTTTGTTCAGCCATATTCATCTGTTGCTGGACTTCTGGGTTGTTTCCCATTACTCACTAGGGCTCTAGGTGTGCTGACCCAATGTCCTCAGTTAGCTGAAGGCACCTCCTCACAGAGGTACCAGGGATGGAGCAATGTCACTGTGAGGCTTCTAGGATGTGAACAGCCAGGGGAGAGAATGCTGTTCTTAAATGCGGTTCCCAGACCCCAGGAAGGTTGCAGAAGGAGCTGTGCCTTCCCACTGTCTGTTTAGTCAGCAGCCCTGGGAGGCCGTCAGCTGGCTGCCTTCTGGTACTGAGTGGAGGCTTTCTCTGGGCGTGCATAGCCTCCGGGGGCCGAGTTGCTGGGGGCCGTCCTGGCCCTCTGCTCTGCTCCACGCAGAGTATTTGGTTTCAGGATAAGGTTGGGTTTGCTGGGACTAAAATCTAAAAATCCCTGGTCAGGAGGACAAAGCTGTCTGGAGCAGCAGCTGACAGCAGCCTTCTCCCCGTGGCAGCCAGTTAGCACAAATTTTGGCTGTAGGTATGCCGACGGCCCATCTCCAGGGTGGGTGAGCACTTCCAGACTGCAGAGGGCTATCGGAAAGGGTCACAGGAGGCCTCTCTGCATCTCTGTGACTCAGAGCCTCCCCGGAGATTGGCAGGAAGGGGCAGACATCTCTCCTCTGCCAAACAGCTCCAGGGCTGGCGGCGAGGCCAGGCCAGGGAAAGGCACCCGGGTAAGACCAGGAGGGCACTCAGGGCCTCCTGGGGCAGCTGGCATGACGCAGGGCTTCAGACCAAACAGATGGTGGGGTGACCCAGTGGCTCCTGAGAGCTCCCCCTGGGGCTGCAGCCCTGCACATCCAACCCGGCAGGGCCTGTCTCACTGCAAAGGACACCTCAGACTATGTTGTGGAAGCCATTTGGAACAGGGAGATAGAAAAACAAGCAGGGATTTTTGTTTCAAAAAATTCTATTTTTAGAGCAAGTTGGGATATGCTCCGGTCAGACTGGGAGATGTAGTGCCGAGAAGGAAAGAATCCAGTCGTTGCTAAAAGCCATGTCTGTGCTCCCGACTCCTCCAGCTCCCGGTGGCTGGCTGGGATGACCGCTGCGGTGGGACCCCAGTGTACCCTGGGCAGGGGGCTCTGGGGGAAGAGGGACAGCCGTGGTCTCCAGGTGCCTCACTCACATCCCAGAAGAGGAGCAACAACATGGCGCTGTAGGCCACCGTGTGTGGTGTGGCTGGGTGAGGGCCCGGCGGTGCCCCGAGGCCATTATGTCTCCCGGGCCCCTGCCTCCCCTCCTGTGTCCTTCCCATCCCCCTCCAGCTCCTGCCAGAGAATAGACAGCAGATGCCGGGTAGTTGTCCCAGGCATGCATTAACATGCACGGTGGAGGTGCTCACCTCCCAGGGCGTGCTCGGTCATACTGAGGCACAAGGACTCCAGCCTGTTGTTGATGTCAGGTTCAGTCACAGGAAGCTGGAATTCTGTAGTGAACAAAAGGTTATGTTAGTGACAGGGACTCTAAGAATAAGGAGAACGTATACACGGTGCCACCTGGTTCCATCTGCCAGGGCAAGGGTCTGCTGGGCCTCCCTAGGAGGACCCAGGGCGACAATCAGGGCCAGGCACAGAGGGTAAGTTACACTCAGGTTCAGCCAACATCTGTGCTCTGTTACACACAGAGTCCACTGTGGACATGGGCGGCTGGAAGGAAACTGGTGACTAAAAATAGCTGGTCATGGTCTGTCTGACTACTCAGAACCCTCCAGCGGCCTCTCATCAGAGTAAAAACCAACCCCTGCCATGGCCTGCAGGGCCCATGTGATCTGGCGCTTGTTACCTCTCTGCCCTCTTACAGCTCTCCCCTTCCTTCCCTCCATCCCAGGCCCTCTTGTACCCCAGGGCCTTTGCTCCGCTGTTCCCTCTGCCCAGAACGTTGGTCCCTGGATATTTCTATAGCTCTCTCCCCCTGCCTTCATGTCTCTGGCTTTACTGTCTCCTTAGAAAGAACTTTCTGTTCAGTGTATGTGAACAGAATCTTTCTGCCCCCATCCTTTTTCTGTGCTTTATTTTTCTTCACAGCGGTCACCAGCATATGGCATATTATGTATTTATTTGCCACCCTCCCCCGCCCCATTTGAATGTTTACCTCCTTGGAGCAGCGCTTGGCTTGGCTCCTTGTGCCTAGAACAGGGCCAGGTGTACTTCTGCCTTGTTATGAGAAGTGGCCAATGGTAAACACGGCATGCCGAGTGCCTTGTCTGAGGCCAGGCGGCCAATTTTCAAGTGGGGCTCAGAGAGGCTAAGTGACTCATCAAGGTGAGCCGGCTAACACGGAGCTCAGACAAGAACCCGCCTGGGTCTGATTCCAGAGCTGGTGATCATCTGCATTCTGCAAAGACTACAGATGCCTGCTAACGTTCAGCCTCCCAGCACTGAGAAGGTATGCGATGTCTGCTCTGCGAGTTCCCACTGCTGGGACAATGCTGTGTGCGCATTCTAACCACTAAGCTCCTCTGCCATCTGGACCCTCCCTGTCTCTCCGGGCTGTAGTCTCTCCTCCTCAGAATGGCAGGCAGCCCCCCAGGAGCCTCCTCCTCTGCTCGGCTAGGGCCCTCACTGCCAGAAGCACCCCACCCTGCCATCCTGTGAGCTTTTGATCATGCTTGGCAAGCTTGGAAGCACCTTGCAGACACTGACGCTTTCATATTTCTCTGAATCGCCCATCATACCCTGCCATGGTTTCTGCACACCTTATACATGTCTACTGAGTGCTGAAAAAGATGGAGCAAGAAATGGAAGGAAGCTCTGACAGCTAAGAATCGTGAAATCCTATGGGGAAGGAAGAAAAAAATCCACAGTGGGCTATGTTCTGAGCGTCTGGAAAGTCTCAACATTGCCACTGCCTTCATATGTGACCCTGGGAAGCTGTTCTCTTGTTGGGCCTAAGTTCTAACTCTAAAGTGGGGAGAGTCCCATGGCCCAAACTTCAAGGCGTTTTCTCACTCTTTCTCTTCTCCACCAGGGGGCACTTGGGCCTGGGGAGGGGCGCAGTTTACAAACGAGGTTGGTGGTTTGGTGGGATAGGAAGTTGAAACCCATGACTAAACCAAAGCATTCTTTTCCTTGATTAGCTATACGTTGAGGTCTTCTCTGTGATCTGTGTCCTCATTACCAGCTAATTCAGGGACAGATGTTTCTGTTATTTAAAATTTTCAGAGAAGGCTGGCAAAATAGATCAATATGAAAAGCACAGGGGAGCAGATAGGGTGCTTTCTGACACAAATTCCAGCACCGATAGGTTTGAAAGACAATCATGCCAATTCCTGAGCAGGCAGGATGATGGGTTTTGAGGGAAGCCAGGAGTCAGGGAGAATGGGAGGGTCTCTCCCACCCACCGCTGCTCTCAGAGTAGGGTCAGGGCACTTAGACAATCAAGAGGAAAGAGTATTTTAGTATTTTCATCCATTCATGTGAAAATCATATGCATGCAAAAATTAGCAGTCTTCAGGGTGTGAAATCTATAAAATAGAAACACAATTTTATATATAGCTAGTTAGCAAATATGAAAAAAAAACGCTCAGCAATTATAACCATCCATATGCTCATTGTAAAATTTAGTTTACTCTCTAGCACTCCCCTTTAAACAAACACTGTGGAGAGATTTGGATAAATAAAGATGCTCGACATTTGGAAAGAAGTGTTTCAGCTGCAGGATTTCTTGCCAACACACAGCAAAATGCCATTTTCCAAGCCTGGGATTGCATGTTCAAAAAAGGGGGCTGAGACATGCGGGGCTCTCCGCTCCAGAATCTCCAAACCTTGGCGGCTGCTCTTTTAGGATGAAAGCTGCCATGCACGCTCTTTGGCCTCCAGCTCTTCCCGCTGGTGTGCCAGGGTGTCCTGACCCCCACCACCCTCAGGGAGGCTCTGAAAAATTCCAAGTCTTGGGAGAAGCCCATATGTTCACACTCCAGAGTTTCCTAATAGTGTGACTTTTTAATTGTGTATTTGATAAAAACAGATCTGTGCCATCTCCCCACACGTACAAGACAGCAGGAGAGCAGCTGGGTGGATAACAGCTTCCATCTCAGGCTTAGAAGCCCTCGGCCGCCAGAGAAGCATTTGGGTAGCTGCTGCCCACAGGCTCACATGACACCAGGCCAGCTCTTGCTATGGACCCCTCTGACCCCACGGGCTTGTGGTGTGTATCCTGAGTCTGAGCTGTAATGGACCAGGCAGGTGTAGATTCAAGTTTTCAGTGAGGCAAAGAAGACAGACTCTAACTGAGCCTTCTTTGCTGCAGCCCAAAGCAAGCCTGAGTACTAGGAATTCTTCCCCCTTGTACCCGAATAAGTACCCCATTCTGGTACTTAGTGAGGATCCCAGTTCTAGGATGCCCGGGGTCTAGGCTGACTTGGGACTTTTTAACTGTCTCTTCACACAATTGAATTCACAAGTCTTAGAAGTACAGAGCCTAGTGCTTGGGCCCAGGGCCAGGACGACTCTGGAAAGGAGTGGCACCCATCTCTAAGGAGGTGCGGCAGGGCCCACCCGGGGGACCCATGTGGCTTTTCCTTGGCAGAAACTGGCCATCCCAGATGAGTCTCACGCCTATGGCACCTTCAGTGCAGTTATGCAGCTCAGTCCAAGTCACTGGAGCTGAGGGAAAGAGGCCAATTTCTTTAGGACTTTAGAAAGAAAAATAGGCCAGGGTATCTAAGAAAAACCTCTAGAATCCCACTTTGTGAAAGAGCTGAGGCTACTCTGTTAAGTAGGAAGGCTGTGGGTCGGGTTAAATGAGTAGTGGAGTTACTGGAAAGAAAGACATCAGGAAAGATAGGAAGGGACCGGGGACGGAGAAGTGGGGGCCAACCACGGTGATGAAAGCAGCATGGAAGAATGGGGAACAAAGAGAAGACGGGAACCAAGGAAAAAGGGGGAGAGTGGGAACAAAAGGAAAACATCAGCGTGAGCGGGGAACAGAGCCAGCGCGGCAGGCAGTTGCCCCTGCTGATGGCCAAGGGGGGCAGCTGCGGCGCAGGAGCCATGAATGGCCCGCAGCCCTGAGTCCGCTACAGGGAACGGGCGAGGTGGCGTTTTTCTGGCAGCCTCACTCCTGAACCTGCAGAAGTCCTGCGAAATCCTGTGGGACCCACACTTTCACGACAAGTGATGAGAGTATGGCACAAGACAATATCATACCATTTGCCCCAAAGTTGTTCTCTCTGAGCTTGACTCTCACAGGCGGGGGGTGGGGGAAGGGCGGGGCACGGTCTCAGCAGGGTTCTTGGCTGTGACAGAATCATCCATTTGCCAACCTCCCCACCCACGATCCGCCAGTCCTGAGCAGGGCTGCTTGCCTCGGCTTTCTAGAAGGCATGCAGCAAATGTTTGTCAGGTTCTCTAAGGGGTCCCTGCCTCCGCATGGCAGCCCCTTCCATTTCCCTGATGGGCCCAGGGGCACTGCTGGCATGTTCCTGCTCCCCACTCTTTCACAAGACAATTCTCTGGAAGGCATCTGAAACTCACACTTGGGAGGAAATGAGTGATAACAGCTTTGTGTACTATGTTCCCAGGTAAGCAGCATTCTAACAGTGGAAGAATTCCAATGATGAGCTAGTACATTGGGTGAACAGATATGTCACATCATGAAATGCTGCCATGCAATGCAGCACCTTATCCATCTCACATCTGGGGGGCTCTAGAACCAAGGGTAGTTTGCACATGGCAAAAGGGAAGGATGAGAGCCCCTGAATGTAGCCCTATGAAGCTGCCCAGCCCACGTTTCCCCGTGCTTTTCCCTTGAAACCTGATTGCAGTCCCTCTACCCTTTCCCCATCAGGCTCGCCAGGTGGTGAGGAGCCTCCGTGGCCTCTCAGTGTCAGGCTAGAGCTGCTCTGAGATCTTCTCTGATTGGATCCCAAGGGTGACTGAGCCTGGGTCAGGAGGAACAGATCTGCTTCCAAGATAAGGTGTCATTCTGCAAGCAGTTTCCAAAACAATTTTCCAGTTGAGAAAACACCCTGCCTCTGTGAGGAACTGACCACTCTTGCTGGGCACCACACTTGTTTTGAGCTCAAGTCTCCCCCCCGCAAGAGGATCAGAACTTGTCCATCTCAATTTAGGAGGCTCATCCTAGTGTTTCCCACTCACCCCAAAGGCCGGTGAGAGGCGACAACCACCTGAAGGCTTTCCGGGCTTGTTCTGGGAAACATCTAAAATCTGTCCACAATGGAACAAAGTCAAAAACCGCCTCTGATGTGGCCTCTAAGGGGCCCACAGACTCTGTAGATCCAGGAAAGACTGCGGGATCCTGCAAATCTGAGTGAAGTGGCAGATCAACTGATACACAACTTGAGAGCTGGGTCTAGTCCCTAGTCTTTTCACATTCTTTGCAGACATTTGGTCTTTTATTATCTTACTGGAATTATTTTAAGTTTACAGAATTAAAACTTCCTTAGTGTGCATTGTAGTCTTGCAGATTTGCCCATCTGGTTTAAAATGGATGCTTTGAAGACATATAATGGCCAGGAGGAAACCACTATGTTGTACTGTAGTAGTTTTCTGAGTAATTTTGGGTTAGTCATACATCTCTATTCTGTCTTGTGTTCACTGTTACTACTGCTTGTGTAAAGATGAAAGCCACTTTCTGCCCTCCTGGTTTCTGTCTCCCTGGTATGATGCTTACAGTCCAGTCCCACCCTGGCCACCAGCCCCTAAATGCTTGGCTGTACTGCCATGAGTGGAAAGGGTCTGTGAGAGACCCTGTCTCTCTAGGACAAGCCTTTGTCTGGGCCTGGCTGTGGCAGTTACAGGGGCTGCCCTGGGAAGGAGGTTGCCTTCTCAGGAAGAAGGAAAAATTTTGATAGTGACTTGTTGAAAAACTGGAGTCTGATCGGCAGGAGCAGGGATGCACGTGGAGCCCTGGGCAAAGTCCGAGCAGAAGCATGCCCATGGCTGTGGCAGGGCCTTCCTTGGCCTCCATTCCCCTCAGCCAGGGGTCCAGGTACCACATGTATCTGGTTTGCCATCCTACAGGGTCATCTAGGTAGGGGCACTAATTGTCTGCATGGCTTTGTATTGTACTGTATGGAGTTTAAGAGGTTACTGCCTGCATAGAGAAAGGTGCAAGCATTAGTTGGCTATATAAAATTATAGTACTCAGTTTTGGAGGCATAGACTTGAAGTGCACCAAGTTGCTCTTTAAGGAAGGAAAGGAAAGCTGGCTGGGCCAGTAAGTCCTGTTGGCAAGGTGCTCCTGAATGAGGGGTATGGCTCTGAGCGTCTACACTGTCAAGTTTTCTCTGGCTCACATCCCCCCACAAACACATAAACCCAGCACACACATGACACATGGAACACCTCTCAACTCCCCAGGAAAGTCTCCAAGTGGTATCTCCGGTTTAATCAATCTAGAAGTATGACTGATATCAAAATATCCCCATTTGATTGCAGCTGACTCTGGGGCTCCATGTGCTGGCTCGCAGCCAAGCAGCCGCCTTTCATGCTGGCAAGGCAGTTTAAAAAAGGAGAGGCTTCTACAAGCTCACAAGAATGCATGGTGACAGTCAAGGCTAAGGACTCTCCGGCTAGGTTCACCAGGGCATCTACTTTGGTGTCCTGGCCTCCGCTCTGTGTCAAGGGGAGAAGAGGGCGCAGGGTCAAGCGCTGGGCCTACCTGGCTGCTGGAACATCAGCATGTTCTGTGGAGACGTGTGCACGGGCAGCGAGCGGGTCCTTTGGACTGAGCTGTGGGTGCGGCTAGGCATGCTATTGCTGCCCCCGGGGTTGGCGAACCAGAGGTTCTAGTGAAACACGAAAGAGGAACAGTTAGTCCAGACACCCTGGGGCAGGTTGGGGTGGGGAGCAGGTCCACCAGCCAGAATTCAGGAGGCAAATTCCCGGGGAGAACTCTCTGCTAAGGAAAAGGGCTTGCACGCTAAGGCTACCATCTGCATATTTATAGACAGGGGGTTTAGATGCCATTCATTTTATTTAACTCCCACCCCACCAGGCCTCTCTAAACCTCAGCTTAATCTGGACACCTCTATCCCTCACTCTCCAAAACCCTTTTTATTTCTTTGTTGCCTTTGGTTTTTCTATCACTTTTCTCAGGAATGGGGGTAGTTCTGGAAGTGTTGGCAGTGAAGAGCACAAACTGTTTCAGGGCTCTCACCTGATTTTCTTTTTGAGATCCTTACAATTGACTATGAAGCTAGGGGGAGAAGAAAGCACCTCTTGGCCAGCAATGAGCCGGCCCAGCTCAGCCTGTGTTTGCTGTCATGTGGGTTCCCTAACTGTGACTTCCTCTTGAACTGGCCTGGGGGCCTCCCAAAAAGGTCAGCTGTGCTTTTCTCAAGCCCCAGGCTGCTCCCCTGGGGAGTGAGTCCTGCCCATCCTGCAGGAGCTGTTTTCCTGTTTTTAAACCAACTGTCATCCCTTAGTTTCTCAGGATGACCCAGAATCTCAGAACCACTTGTGTCTCTCCAATACCAGCCCCACGAAGCTGGGGACACCCAGGGGCAAGGCACTGGGTGGGGTGGGGGGACGGGGCTAATGGGGTGGGGAGCCATGGGACAGAGGTCAGCTTTAACTCGACAGCGCGAGTCTCTGGGCAGCCTGGTCTGGACGGGCTGAGACTGTGTCAGCCTTCCCTCTGACAGCATCCCTGGGCCCCTTCCTGTGGGCTCACCACCACAGCGGGGACCATGACAAAGGGGCTCTTTGCAGCAGGTAAAAAGGCTAAGGAAGATCCTTAAATGCTCCAGCTCCTCTGGAACCCAATTCTGGGAGGTGGTGAGATCTGCTGGGGCAGGTCAAGGATTAAGGCAAATTAAGAAATAGGTCCTGAATTTCTTCCCAAAGGCGCCCAGTGTAGGACACCAAGGTGAAAAGTGGTCCTGGGGCGTCTTAAGCAAATCCGCATGCAGCCAGGTGCAGCCACGCATTGCTTTGTCACCCAGAGAGCAGTGCAAACAACACTGGCTGCCTCTGAGCACAGATAGGGGCGATGGTCCCTGAGTGTGGCCCCCGTGGCCTCTCCCCTCACCTGGGGCCATCTGGGGGAGGTCTGGAAGCCTCAGGCCCTCAGGCCCTCATACCTGTCTTCCTTGTTTCATGATGGTGGGGTTGGCTGCAGTGTTGCGCTGGGTGGAGCTGACGAATCCACTGGTGCCCAAGAGGCCAAGGCGGGCGGACGGGACATTCCGAGAGGGGATCTGGTACTGGCGTGGGTTCCGTCTGCCCATGCCGCCACCCACAGAGCCGGCTGTCGGGAGGGAGTTGGACTGCCCAAAGCCGCGACTGGAAGGGGAACAGAGAAGTGAGAGTCCTCATCACCCTTAGCTTTTCCCCAGCCCCAGGCCGTCAGTGGGGCACGTTTGGCACCAGCAAAGGGCCATGATTAAAAGGACAGCTAAGAGGCATCAGGGAGCCAGTATCACAGGCACCGTCCTGGGATTTTTACTCAGATCCTTCAGTCCTCACAACCCTATGAAGTGGGCCCTCTATCTTCTTCTACAGCTGGAGAAAAGAAACAGAAATCTTAATCTCCAAAGGTCACATGGGCAGCAGGGGGCAGTGCTGAAATGCGAGCCCAGAAGGCTAACCAGGGGGCTGCTGGGCTCTCCTCCATGCTGGGCCACAGGGTCCTGAGCGCTCACGCGCCCGTCAAAGGCCGCACAGCAAGAAAGCAGCAGAGCCAGGATCAGTGCTCTTTCCATCATGGCTTAGTCCTTTTGTGATGTCTGTCTGTGTAGCAGACTTGGGGAATTCGGCCTGCAAGCCCCACACTAGGATGTCAGCGCCATGAGAAAATAGATGGTGCCTGTTTTCCTCAATCCTGCATGCCCCATGCCTGGCACATGCAGGTTGAATGAAGGAAGGAATGAATGATTCTCCACCATCATGACGCCGCTCCAATTGTTGGGGCTGACGGCACGTCGGGGCTCTGACTTCTGGGTGGACGGTAGGGATGAGAGTGCTCTGGACGTAGGACACTGACTACTCCCCACGCCACAGGCCCTGCACGAAGAGACCGGCGGTCACGTGCTTCCCCGGGGCTGCGCGGAGGCTGCCGGGACCCTTGGCAGTGCACGTGAACGCAGGCTCCCTCTGCTCAGTGACCTCAGCGCTGTGGAACTCGCCCTCTCCACTCGGCCTCAGGTTCCGGGAGGGTACACAGCAGACAGCAGGGTTTCAGGAACCAGCACATTCTTTCCAAGAGAGTCAGCTTTAGTCACTCAACACGAAATGCTTTACCTCCAGCGGCCACAAGATGGAACAGACCTGCTTTCCCAGCCACACGGGGGAGGTCTGTCTCCAGCCGAGAGGAGACTCCAGGAGACAGGCCTGACGTAGTTTAGCCAGTAGAGGCGAAGGGGGGTGAGGGCGCCGCTGCAAAACAGCCATTTCCTGAGAGAGTTGTGTGTGTGTGTTGGGGGTGGGGAGGGACATCTAAGCCATCAGCACAGTTGATCTCAGAAAATGTTTCTCTCCCCAGATTCCCTAGATTTCCTAGGGAGAGAGGGGCCAGGGAAGAGAATTCCACGTGAGCTGGCTGCGACTGATTCTGGGCTTGTGTCTTTCCACATCCAGGTTTTTGGGGCCAAGGAAACGGTTCCTGATTCCCTTACAAGGAAAGGGCTCATGTACACATGATGAGAAGGGCACTCAGTGGATACTAGGTCTCTGCTGACCTCATCCTTTCTCCCCTTTACCCCACTCTTCCTTCTTTTTACTAGGTTTAAATCTTTGGTTGGAAAGACGAAATTCAGAGCAGGAGGAGCAGAAGTAATTTCCCGTGCTGGGAGAGACCTCCTTTGGGAGGAAGGACCATCTGGGACACGTGACAGGTGGAGAAAAGGATCAATTGGTTGTTTTTAAACTATGAAAACTAGTCCTTTAGGTTTTGGAGTTGGAATTTTGGCCACCTGGTAAATGATTCAGTATTCTGCTAAGACTTTTCCTTATTTAGTGTGGATGGCTTTTTTGCTCATTTTCCTTTTTGGTTGGATTTTTTAAAAGTTATTTCATATGCAAAATACAGTAGTCAATGAGTGATGCTAGAGTGGCTCCAGGAAGGCAAGGCTATATTCTGAAGCAATATAATGTAGGCAGATGATTCTGCTATGGGACAGAGTCACTGAGAAATGAGGGCTGGAGGGGCTCTTGAAGTTGGGACTCAGGGAGCTGGGCTGTGAGTGGTAGGTAGAGCCCAGGATAGTTTGGGGACAGGCTAGATCAGAAGAATTTGGCTTGGCCATCCTTCTAATGATGGCGGGGACCTACTGTGACATCCTTAGCTGGTTATTACAAAGCCAGACTTGTTGGGCATTGCAACTGCTCGTAACCAGAGTGAACTTAACGCTACATAAGATCACTAGGCTTAATGAAGTGATCATTGTTTCTGGGGAGAGAGCAAAGTGACAAAACTAAGTTTTCATTTCTTATTCTCTTGTTCTGCCCATCTGTGCTTTTCTCTGCCTTGCTAGGTTTAACCAATTGATTTTATTACCTTGAAATGTGTGAAAAGGCTGATAAAATGACATTAATAAGAACCAATTAATTTGGGATTTGCAATCATTCAAGCAGAAGTGGGCTGCACTGCCTTTGTATTATGGGAGAAACAAGTCTTCAAAGCAAATTAATAGCACAAAAAGATCTCAGAGGTAATACTTAGGAGAACAAATAATTTTCTAGAGCTTAGGCAACTTCCAAATGAACATTCATGATCCATGATTGAATTCACTCTTATCTAATCAATAAAAAGAGGTCCCTTTGGACTCCAATCTGGGAAACCTTGGGTTAGCCGAGTACAAACATTAGTTAATAACACTCTAGAGAGTTCAAGATTAATGGGACTCTGATGTGGACCAAAGACCAAGCAGGGCAGATTGAGGCAGGGGATGACACTTTGGGGAGAGAGGCAAAGAACTCAAAAGCCCTGTCTCCATCTTCAACCTCTAAATTCCTTCTTCCTCTTGGAACTTGTTTTCTGAGAGCCTGATGTTGCAAGAGGGGTCTGGAACCTTCTCCTCTTACTTGGGAGAACTATTGCTGCCTGACAAGAAGAGAGCAAGCCTGGGAAGGGTGCAGCTCTCAGGGGAGGAGGCTGGAGCAGGGCTTGTTTTTCATCTGGGCACCCAGGAATCCTCAGGGTACACAGGGGGTCCAGCCCAACCCACCCCAGAGAGCAACCCAGAGAGTTTGGGGCCAGGGAGCTGGCACTAAGAGTGTTGCTCTGCTGGGTTATCTCCTCTGCACATCAGCTGGAGACCATGAGAGCTGCCTGGCATCCGCATCGGTGAAGAGCACTGATTCTGGAGCTGGTGCTGGCCTGCCTGGTCCAAATCCTGCAAGCCACTGCCTACTGACTCCTCTGTAAGTTTAGGTTAATAGCAGAACCTCTACCTCATATGGTTGTGCAAGGATTACATGTATTAATATTCTTAAAGTGCTTGGATACCACTTAGCACACAGTAAGTGCTAAATGTTTGTTTAATAAGTAACAGTGTTGTATGTGCAGGAATGTGTTAACACTTCAGTTTTTACATTAATCTTTAATGAAGACTTTGCACAGATTCAAATTGGCCTTAAATAATATAAAAGAGTGATGCTTGAAGGCATGAATGTAAATAAGTGCCCCAAATTTTAACACAGAGTTTCTACATATGCACTGATAAATAAATTCAGAAATTCAGGTGCGAGTTAAAAAATTATTTATCTGCTCTTGTTTGAAATGCAAAATAGCTGATTTTTTTCAGGATGTTTGCATCATTATTTCCTTGTCTCCCTCAAATGCCCTGTTATGGTTCAAGGGTTAATTCCACCCCTCCCCTTAATTCCTCCCCCAGACTGTCACTGTACTTCACCTTCAATATGCAAGTGGATCCCTCAACTTAAAACCAGATTAAGGTAATGGGTTTTAAAGTATGAGGCATATTTTTAACTGCATCCAAGAAGCTGAAGTACTACGAAAAACCAAGAATGGTCCTGCTCCACTCTTAGATCGCAGTGCAGACCAAAATAGACCAACACTGGGTTCTTCACCCTGCCACCAACTATTATTAGCTAGTCTGCAGCTAGAAGGGAGAAAGAAATTACACTACCACTTAAGGTGCTGATAGAACAACTCATTCTTGTCCTTTCAGGGCCCCCTTTTGCAGTTAGGTTTAACTGGCATTCATAAAATCATACCCGTCTCCCCTTGGTGCCCATCTAGACCGACACTGTCATTTTGACAATGTAAACTGAGATGTAAAAGATCACATTCAATTCTCCCTCTGGGAACGCTTTCTCTCTACAGCCTTTTCCCAACCGCATCTGTTTAAGGAATGTGACCTGGAACTTGCCGCCGAGAGTCCTGGTGGACAAGAAGCGATGCTCTGCCGCGGTCCTGTCCCCAAAACCCAGACAGGCATGAAGCACCAGGGAACCACCATGCACTCATAAGGATGAAATCCCAACATACTTTCTTTGCTGTCGATATCCTGATATGTCTAGAAGGGTTTTCCGAGGGAAAGACCGAAAGAGCTTCTGCACCTGCTGTTTCCATGACAACAATCTTTTTTTCTGTGTCTCTGTAAATGCCTGCAAAAACAAACAGGACTTTTTAATGGGTGATGCAGCCTGGCATTAGAGGGAGAAATATGCAATTACTAGGGGGAAATATCGGAGTCTCTGCGGTTGCTTCTTCACCTGTTTCCAACCCGGTCCAAACACCAGTCGGTTTCATTTGGGAGCCACCTGTAGTGAAGATTCAAGTCATTTGACACTGGAGGAGCCTGGTGCGGTATGTGCCTGGAGCTTCTGACAACCCTCGCTTTTGGTTGCATTTTCTGGCAGATCCATATCTACCTTCCCTGTCTTCTGACTCTACTCTAGACTCTATTTATTAACCAAGAATGAATTGCAAAATTGATTGTTGAATACTCTGGTTCTTGCAGGCCCCTGCATTTTCATAATCAATGGAAATGCTAAACCACTTCAAAAATCAATATGCTTAATGGTGTGTGGTCAACCTGGAATGGTCTGCAGGGCTTCAGAAAATGAAATATAGTTTCTGTGTTGCAGGGCTTTGATGAGAATCTCCAGTTAAGGAGCCCTGTGCCCTACAAGAACCCAAGTGACCCAATCCTGACCCAAACTTTGCTTGAAGTTTAGGAAAATATGTAAAGCTGATGCCTTCTCAGTCTTTTCTAGTAAAATTGGTGTTTGGGGATGTTTGGTCTACTGCCCCACGACACACTGTCTATCATGTGTCTTTTTATATACACTGCAGCCCAGGGAAGGACTTTACAAGGGTTATGAGTCCCTTCTTAAATTCATGATACACTTCCCCAAGGAAACTGTTAAAATGTAGATTCCCACCTATCCAGAGCCTGATTTAATAGATCTGGAGAGGAGTCCAGGGGGGTTGTGATTGTAGCAAGTGCTCTGATAATTCGGCTGCAAGCGGAACATGGGCATGTGGCATTCTAAATGGCTTGAGGATCACTCGTGGAATATAGGCATCCCCTGTCAAGTGCCTAGAACTGTGGTCCACCTGTGGTAGAAGTCCATCGGACATGACTGGTCAGCAGTAACAATGATGGAGATAACGTACCCACACAGTTTTGTCAATAAGACATGAAATCCTTTAAGTAACAATAAATTCTGACTTAGAGTAACAGACTATATGACTGTTTCTCCAAAGGAAACAGATTCCTTAAACAAAGAAAAAAAATGGCAGCTTAATTTTCTCCTGATGACATTTAATCTTTAAGGACCTGAACACAGGAGAGCTATGCAAGCAAAAGCAAAAAGATGTTAGTCATTTGTGGAAAATATATTGATGACAGGCAAGCCATTCCTCTTGGATGACCTCAGCCAGAAGCCTTTAAGGATATTCCTCAAGGAGAGCTACCCAACCAAGGGACTCAGTGCCCCACTAGAGGAGGAGGTGCTGACGCCCTTAGGGTGCATGGAAGGACGGTGTCATGGCTAAGAGGGGAGGATGTGGTTCTCCTCCAGGGTCTCTCTCACTGGTCGGTGATGCTCAGTGAGTGTCAAGCTATACACGAGTACCTCAAAACTGCCAAAGGCAAGCATTTCTGATGGACTAATAAAGGGGTGTATAGATTCTGTTTTTCACTCGTTTACTCAGCCAAATGTTGAGTGAGGATACAGGATTCAGGCATGTCAGTCAAGATAACTTGGGGAGGATAGTCCAATCCAGGGGGTCTGAGGGGAGGCTCTGGATGTATATGGACGGGGCCTGAGTCCCTGCATTTAAGTTCCTTTCCTGAGAGTTAGCTTCTTCTAAAAACTCAGGATACTATTTCCCTCAAAGGGTCACTGTAAGGATGAGATGAGATAACATGAAATGAACTTAGAATACTTAGAACATGCCTGGCTCTCAGTAAGGGCTCAATACATGCTGCTCACAATACTTCAACCAGGTTTCTTCTGTTGCACAGACTAGCCCTTTGGGGGTGGTACATGGTTTGTCACATCTGATATTCAACAATCACTGTTAGTCCCAACAAATGGCTTCAAGTTCTCAAAACTAAAATACTGAGCTGATCTGCAGTCGGCCCTAAGGACAGCTACCTCCACATGACAAAGGAGAAAAACTTTTGACGTCCAAGCGCTTCCAAAGACACCAGTTCAAACATGACATTGTCCATGGTGACAAAAGGCATCCAAGAAGGTGAAAATGCTAACACCCCCACAAAGAGGTGATCTCATTCACTCCGTACTGGGGTGCCAGGCTCACTTGGTTCCGGGTTGCAAATAGGAGCAGGCCCCATAGCAGGGCTGAGCGAGTGTGGTGGCGGGGTCTCCTCAGTCCGGCACGCTGTAGCGGGAGGCTTGGGGAGGAGCTGGGTTAGGGCTGGCCACGAGGGATTTCTGAAAGCTGGTTCCTGTGTGTGCTTGCGAAGGAGCACTCCACTGTGGGGGCTCTCTGCTGTTGGTGGGGCGCCTGACACCTCACCCCAGACCCCTGTATCGGCAGCGCTGGGTTTGGCAGGCAGCAGCTCCCTTAGGGTCCGGAAGGGAAGGAAGATTCCACACTTCAGATTGCCCAGACACAGGCAGCCAGCCACTTCCAAGTCCCCTGTCCCTGTCAGGCCCAGACCAATACGTCTGTCTAGAGGAAGATGGCTAAGATGTGCTCTACAGCTTGTGTGGCTGGACCAAAGGACTCATAAAGGGGGTCAGAGTTCATTTTCCCAGAACCTCATCAAAACAGCAAGGAAGCAGCAAGCCTGTGATTATAATCCGGGAGATAAAGTGAGTGGTCTCAGAAATAAATTTCAGAATTTTCCCATTCTTCTTTTTACTACTCCAGTGAGTGGGTCCCTTTGTCCTTGGGGAGGAAGGAAGGTGTCTTGGCTTAGTCGACATTCCCCCCACCCCGCCCCAGTCCAGTCAGCTACAGAGCAGCACGTTTGGGCTGTGAAAGGGAGTCCTGTCTCCTGCAGCCCAGGCTAACCTTCAGCCAGGATGGAGCCTGCACACCCAGCGGGGCCTCTCGGAGGGTGTGTCTGCCCACACAGAATAAACCGAGGCTGTGGAAAGGTATTCAGACGTGTTTCCTCTTTCTCAAACTAAAATAATATTAAAAAGTCCTGAACAACATTTTCCCTTCCAAAGTGGAGTGCAGGCCCCTCCATCATAATGGGAATTCAGGCAAGCGGACGCGGCATGAGCTCCCTTCTGCCCAGACTCCCACCAGCCAGAGGCGCCTCTGCTGCAGTCAGGGCCTGTGCCCGGGGAAGACGAGTCCCCACAGCGCCATCTCGGCACGAAATCACTAGGCAGCCAGGGAGAGAAAGGGGAAAGGAACAGGGAGGAGAGCCAGGATGTGCAGAGAGGACACACGTGAGGGCAGGAAAGCGAGAAGCTTCAGGCCACAGCTCCGGGGCGGGGGAATCCGTGAGGAAGCCCCTCGAGCCCCCGCCAACTGAGGCGGCTGGAGGACTCACTATTCTGTCTCATGGGCTCAAAAGGCTTGAGCTGAGGTGGAAGGTGACTTGTCCTCCGACATCTTAAAGGCTCCATGTGACAGCGGGCACGGGAGAGGAAGCAAGGCTGCAGTTTGCTTTTTCACAAGTTTAGGTCCTCCTTGATACGTCTCCCCCACACCCACCCCAAACCCCCTCCTCCCCAACCAGACACAGGGCCCTCCGAACACCATTCTTTGCCTGGAGTGCTCTCCTACCTCCCAAACCGAGTCTGTACCCATAAACTCTTGCTTGCCTTTCAGGTCTAGCTTGGAGGCAGTGACTTTGAGGAAATGCTCGGTTTCCATCTCTGGATTCGATGCCCTCTGCTCCCCATCTGGGCTCCGTGGCCCGCCAGGACGGCCTCATCAGAAGCCGATTATCATGCATGCGATGACCTGTTTTCCTTTTGTCTCACCCACTACCCTCACACTGTAAGCTGCCTGGCCAGGGACAGGGCCAAGACGCTTAATAAACATTGATGGAATGAATGAGTTCTAAAATTATTCAGTGTGTTCTTTTCTTCCTGTTACTTTCTGTTGGCCAACACAAATGCAGTGTTGAGACTGGACATAGAAAGTGATGAGCTAGGGGTTGTGGGAGGGACGCCTAAGGAATCCGTGCACTGCTGTGAGAAGAAATCAAAAAGGAGAGTTTAGGGGCTAGATGGCCATGACTGCGATGGAAACCTAGAGGAACTGTCACCTGCCCATGAGGGGCTGGTAGAGTCAGACCATGAAAGGGCAGAGGCCGCAGAGAACTGGCCTTTCACAGCAGGCACGCCTGGGTAGCAGCTGGGAGGGTGGGGGCAGTGTGAGTGCGAGTGGGAAGGTGGGTGAGGGGGCCAGACCTCTCCACCGGGTAGCCCCCTTCACTGGGGCTCGCTGGACTCCTGGGGTTCTCGCTGCCCACATGGCAAAGGTGGAGAGGCTTGGGGCCTTTACCATCTTACGCTCACGTCCAAAGCCCACAGAACAGCTCAGCACCCTCGGGTGCATCCAGGCCTGGAATCTTGTCTCTGTTCTCTTTGGAGGAGGGCAGGGCAGGGGCCTGTCCCAACCTAGCAGTGCCAGGACCTCCCTCACTCTGTTGTGAACACTGAACTGAGAGTCTGGAAGGCCCATTTCCAGCCTGCTTCAGTCTTTCAAAGGCACATGTGGCTAAACACAATTCTTATAAAAATCACAAATCAAAACTCAGGAGAACAGCCATCAAACCACACACAACATATACACAAGCACACATATTTCTTTTGTGCACTCTCTCTTCCTCCCTCTCTCCCTTCTTCCCTTCTCAAGTTTCCCTGAGCCAAAAGGTAAACTGGTTCAACACATAATTTTAGGAAGACTTGAAAATGCTAAGGCTGGCTGGCAGGTGTGTGTGTTAACCAGCCCAGGCTTGGTCCCTCGGGGATCCTATTGGAGTCAGTGGTTTCCCTCAGCCATTCACCCTCACATCAGAGCTTAGCCTCCACAGATCTGTGGCCACAAAAGTAATCTACAAGCTGTGTTTAGGTCTGAAGCCACCATAGCTGAGTTCCGCCCAAGCTACTCTTAATGACTGTCCACCCCTCAAAAACAAGTTGTTGGAAACCCAAACGATCACATCACAGGAATTCTGAGAATCATTTCTAAGGGATGAGAAGACGCTTTACAAAACTGTCACTACTTACCTCATGAATTAGACACTTGTCTATGAGCTGTAAATACGAACTTATATTTTCCTCATCAGGTCTGGAGACCAAGAGCTGTGTGCACACTGTGAATTTAAAAAATAGAGAAGCAAGATGAGTTTTTAAATGCATACCCATTATAATATCTGAGATCTGCCTCTGGTTTCCTTTCAGGACCAATATTTTGAAAGGCCTGTGTGCCTGTGGCTTTACGTAAGGTTCACAAAAAAGGCCAGGAGGCTCCTCATTCCACTGAAGTCAAAGGCTCCGTCACCACAGGAGGCCTCGCCTCGAGAAGCCCCTTCAGTTAATTCCAGGCATACCATTCTATATTAAGCCCTCTGCAACCCAGTCGGAGACAGACACTCCGGGAAGAGGAACACAGCAGTGTCCTGAGCTTTATCTTTGAAAAAGGGTTCTTCTGAGAAGGGAGTTGGAAGCCATCAAAGACCATTGCTGTTATCAGAGAGCAGTCTCCATAATCTTATGAATGAATTGTGTACCTCATTTGGAGGAATGAGGCTGGCACACCTTTTAGGACGAGAGGTGTGTGGGCACGCACATGCACAGGAAGCCTGCTGCTCAGTCAGGGGAGGGTTATTTCCTCAATGTGATGCACACACTTATACACACGTGAGTTCATGTGCACACTCAAGCAGGGGCTAGCAATGTCAGAGCAGACTTAGTCTACAGGTAAACACATCCACTGGATTTCTTGAGGCCACCTCAGCACGGCCCATTCTACTCTCTTCCTAGAGGCTCCAATGCTCTGATTTTGATGGTGGTATTTAGGTCACCACGGGGATGGTTGGACAAAAGACATCAATCGGAAGTGAAAATGCCCTGCACTCAAGTAGATTAAACTTCAAACCCGGGTATGATTCCTTTGTCTTCCTAATGCTGCATAGCCAGCCTGCCATGGAATCCCATTTATACAACATCTTTGCATGTAGATTTTCAGTATGACAGTATTTGTAGTAACAAAAACTTGGAAACCACCTCAGTGTCTGCTAATCGGGGCCTTGTTAGGTAAATTATGGTTTATGCATACAGTGGGCTAGTATGCAACATTTAAAAAGGAGTTCGGTGGTGCTATTGTGTTGATAGAAATATTAGAAGTACATAAAAGTAAAAGAAAAACAAGCCGCAGAAAAACACATGATTAAGGCCTGTTTGTGCATAAAAAGGATACTTGTGCTTCCATATGATTATAAAGTTTCTGAAAGGATATCCCAAACCTGTTCACAGTGGTCAGACCTCTGGGGGGGGAGGAAGATGGCAGGGCTGGGGGTGGGGGTGATATTTTTCACCTTCACCATTTGGTTTAGTTTTGATTTTTTTATGTGGAGCATGAATTTATTTCATAATTTACTTGAAAATAGTTAAACTTTAAAAAGCAGCCAGAGGAATGTGTGTCCCCCGAGGGCTGAGTCCAGCAGAGGTCTCGGGGGTGGGGTGATGTACCACATGCTCACTGGCCTCTTCACCTGCAGGGTCATCTGTTCCAGTCCCACACAGCTAAGAGCCCACTCAGCGTGCGGGGTGGGGCAGGTGGGGAGCGTGAGGTGGAGAGTCAGGGGGCACTGAGGACTCACCCTGGCTACCAAGCGGCTGGCATCTCTGCTCCAAGGGATGCTACAAGTCACCTCCTCGGAGCCACATGTCTATGGATTTATATCTTTTTAGGACATGTACCATGGGAGTTTCTCACCGCAACTATAAGACTCCACTGCTCATTTCTTTTTGTAAAACTTGGTTCTTTAAAATGGTCTGAAATATTGGCCAATAAAGAAGAAAAAATTGCCTCCCCTTCCCAAAGGGAAATGACTGACATTTACTATTTTTAAAAAAGAATCAAGATGTCTTGTGAAACAGTCCATCAAGCACAAATAATTCTGGCGCCGGATGTCTTCAAGGTTATTCACATAAGGGTCTGTGCCACAGGGAAGACACAGGGCTCCTACCTAAAGGGCCACGGGAGAGTTCTATATTGCCCTACAGACAGAACATGGTGTGGCTGGGACCTGCATGTCTGTAGCAAAGGCTGACGTTAGCCTGACGGTCTCAAGGCCCAGTGGGCACTCTACCAGGAGACGACGGTCTGAGGGAGTGGAAGAGGACACAGGGCTAAGGGAGAGGCCTATGGGGTCACAGATCGGAGTCCAGATCCAAATGACTTAACCTCTGAGCCTCACTTTCCTCATCTGTAAAATTGGCAAATGACATCTACCCAGACAGGCAGTTATCCTGCACTGAGGGGAAACCTCTTGGGACCTGGGAGCTCTGGTTAGTGGTGTTGAGAGAAGAAAAGTAGGATGTGGAAGAACCAGGTTTTACCTTTCCCCATGACACGTGTGAACTGCCCCGGGAGATCCCCCTCTGGCAGGGGGGCAATGGCCAGCTCTCCATCACAGCTACTCAGCTGGTGTGGCTGCAGCCCGCCGCTGGCCCCGACCGAGGGCGTGGCTGTGGCTCCAGTGGCCGAGGGACTGTCCTTGCAGTTGGGGCTCTGGCTCTCGGGGCCCATCAGCGAGGGCGGGTGCGGGGCCTGGGGCTCCCGGCGGCGAGCCTCGGGGGTAGCGTGTGGGGAGCTGTAGGCCTTGATGGGGGTCAGGATCATTTGGTGCAGCTCCTGGAGTGGGATGCGTAGGCTGCCCCCCTCGATGATGTCCTGAACAGTCAGAGGGAGAAGACCTCCATTAGGGTCCGGAATGGGGGTGGCCCACCTTGATGCCTCCCTTCCCCTGTCCCCAGCTGGTCCCAGTCAGGACTCATGGCTTCCAGCATCTCCATCAGAACATTCTTTGGAAAAGCAGCCGCTTTAATTATTCTATATTAGCTCAGGTAGAAAACTTGGAAAACAGAGATATATAAGCGAGGAAAAGAAATATCACCTGAAAATCCCACTAACTAGAGATGATTGCTAAAATACTTTTGGGCCATTTCCTCCCTGGCTTCCTCAGTGAATTTCCGCCCACAGCATTTATGTATTCTTACATTCAACACTTTAGAAGCTATATAATAAAGTTGGGTCATGTGGCTTCCTGTCCTATGTATGACTGGTTTTGGGTGAAGGAACCTGTTCATTCACACTTGGCTCAGCCCACAGGGCAGTGGTTAAAAGCACAGACTCTAGGTCAGATGTTGGGGTTCGAATTCTGTGCTGCTGGGTGACCTTGGGTAAGTGATCTAACCTCTCTGTGCCTCAGTTTCCCCATACACTGAAAGGAGAACAGCAGTACCTGCCTCACTGGGTGGTTTGTGGTGATGCTACTATTTGTAAAGCTGCAGGTCAGTGCTGTTACCGTGTCCTGTACTTCTCTGTCAAACTGATAAGCATGTGCTCAGTGCTCTGGCCTGCCTAGGCAAAGGGATACGGTGGGATCGACTTTAGGGTTCCCTTGGGGGGTTTATATCCTACCCTGAGAGAAATACATTATGTCAGGGGTTGCAGTACAGGCCAGGGCAGCTGTGAGGCAGGCTCTCTGAGGGGGTGACATTGGAATAGGACCCTGAACGAGTGTGTGAAGAACAAGCAAGGAGGCCTGAGGTGGAGCAGGTGTGATGGGGACCTGACGTTCAAGGAGCTGTGGGGGCCTGAGCGTGGAGGCCTGCAGAGGGGTGGCAGTGCTGGAATTTCTTCTAGATAAGGTCGGGGCACCAGGGGAGATTCTCAGCAGGGAAATGACATGTTTTAGAAGGATCGTTTTGGAGAAAAATACCTATTACCTATACATTCACTATAATGTCTAGAATTGTATATAGTATATACATGGCTTTTTATGTTGTATAATAAAATTGGATCCTAATGTACTTACATTTTGATATACCAGGCATTGTTTATTAGAAAAAATAATGAAAGTTGACTCTGATCAACATTTACCTACATGCCTGGTGCTCACAGAGGCACAGAGAGGCTCTGATGCTGTGGCTGAGGGTCAGGGCCTGATGACCCGGGGCTCAGCTCGCCGTCCCAGCACTGCCCAGTGCTTATGCCGCAAATCTCTGCCAGACCCAGGAAGGACACTCACAATCAGGGCCCTGTTTGCTAATGAAGTATTTCATCTTTTGAGAGCCCAGAATAGCAAGGACATAATCTTAAAGGCCTAAAGCATGAGCAACAATCCATTCCTGGGATCCTCTCTTAACAAGAAAAATTGCTTGATGATGTCAAGGAACACAAATGCATGGAACACAATCATTGCTGCACCCAGGCTTTCCAATCAACCCATTAGGAAAAGGAGACCCGAGGTCTGCAGTCGTCGACAGGCACGTTTCTGTTCTGGGCAGCAAAACACCAGCATCCCTGCCCGGCTGTTGGCGGGAACCTGCCGGGTTCAGGGACTGAAGCAGAGCCTGAACTGAGCCTCAGCCTGTTTGGCACCCAGGGTTTAGGAGGGAACTGAAAAGCTGAGTAACCACCAGAATTGTTTCAGTCCTGGCCAAGGCCACTGTCTGGCCTATTTTGGGGAGAAAGCCCATTTTTCTTTTAAAGAGGTGGGCTTCAGAGAGCCTACCCCCTTCCTTCTAAGCCTGGAGGACATGGCAGCGTTGAGGCCCATAGCCTATGCCGGCAAGCCTGGTGCATGAGGCAGGGCTGTTCCCGATCATTCCCAGTTCTCCTGTTGCCTGGCCTGGACCAGCCCTTTCCCAGAGTCTAGATGCCATCACGGGACTGGTTCCTCAACTTTGGACCTGGTGAGCTATCAGGGCAGGGCACCGGGAGGCAAGCTAGCTGACTCACGCCAGGGGAGCTGACCACCTTTCCTCCTGTGTGCCAACCGGGGGACCTCTGTCTTAGGTCCTCCAAGTCCTGCCAACTGCCCAGTCAGCACCTGGGGCATGAGGGGTTCTGACCTCCTTGTCCAGCCCCTGACTAAGCAGGGGGTGGGGAAGGAGGGAGAGGGATGAAGCTTCCTGTGGAGGGGACAGGGAAGGTAGAACCGGCAGGTCTAGTAGATGACCTCCTGGATCCCTGTCATCCATCCCAAGAGGCAGCTTCCACTGAGATGAGCAAATGCCTGCTGTGACACTCAGCGGCCACCAAACCCTTGTCTATTCTTGCCACGTGAAAGAAAACTTCTTCCGAAGTTACTCAGTGATGGGGGATGGGGAATTTGGTTATGCTAAGAATTGAATTCCTTCAAACAGCAAACATATACTTGCCCCAAGTTCAAATCTTATCTTATTCTACTGGGGAAACCACACCAAAAAGGAAACTATAAACATAATGAATAATGCTGGAAATTTTTTGTAAAATGTCACTTATCAGAAATCAGGAGAGTTTTGTTGTCTTTTGTTTTGTTTCCAGACTTCAAGCCACTGTCTCAAGGAAAACACCTGGCTTGCAACCAGTTAGCAATGCCCCCTGCTAATGCCAGCCTGTGGAGTGGCACTATGACCGTCGGTTACATTCCTGACTCTTCAAAATAAATTCTAGAACTCAACATTGAGTGCCCAAGTTGAGTAGCAATCAGGAAACAGCCCGAATGGGAATCAATGCAATGTGCTCCACCAGCTGTGGACATTAATTTCCCATGTTGACAAAAATTGGGAGTCAGCCCAAGTCTCTATTGATCCTCCATGCCATTAATTTAAACCTACATTATAAATACAAAGAGGCAAAGATGAAGCTGTCCGTTAACTTATGTGAGGAGCTGAGGAGCTTGTGAGAGAGCAGGTGACAGCAAGGCCAGTCCCCTACTGCCCGGCATCCAGCTGGGCTGTGCACAGCGCAGTCCAGGCACACAAGCCAGAAGAAAGCTACTTTCCGACCATCTGGCCTGGAGAAAGACTGGGTCGGAGCCTTTCTGGGGCATGTAATAGCAACAAGGGGCAAGTTATCTGGAAGACAGCGCTTCAGCAGCCGGTGTCCCCAGCACTTAGCAACTGTCCCAGGCCCTGATCTCCTCTTTGGGTGAGAACTGGGGTCCTCATACAATAGATGGACTCCTGCAGCTGCTTAGATCCTTTCTCCTTCTTTCATTCACCACACATCAGCTGAGCCCTGCTGTGAGGCAGGCACAGTTAGGCACTGGGGATCTAAAAGCAAATCTTAGAATCCTCGTCTAAGATGCTTACAGTTCCTGGGATCCATACAGAGTAAAAATGCTGCCAGGACAGAGCTGTGGGAACACAGAGGGGAGAGGGGGAGAGGGAGAGAGAGAGAGAGAGAGGGAGAAGGGAGAGGGAGAGAGAACTCGTGTGTGTGTGTGTGTGCATCTCCTTTCTCCATGCCAGGTCCCGGCTCAGGCTTACAGTTTGTGAGTCAGTTGAGGAAGGACAGTGAGTGAATAAGAGCACGTGGAAACATGTTCATTATTAAAGATAAATGCTGAAAAATCTGCCCCTGTGCTCATTCTAATCTTCCTTTTTCCTTTTCCACTGACTATCTTGAAAAGTCTACACTTCTCACCCCATGGCCTCACCATGCATTCACATGGCCCGGTTCACGGGGCTCTGTTTCTGTCCCTCCCACCTCCCTGAAACCCTCATCATGGCTACTGGTGACCTGCCGACTCCAGCAGGCAGTTCAGTCCTCGCCGTATGTGGCACAACCAGGGCATCTACTGGGATCCCCTCTTCCAAACCCTCTCTCCGCTCTGGGTAGGCTCGGCCTCTGCCACTGTTCAGTCCCTCCATATCTTCTGGGGCTCTTCAGGGTCTGACACACACTTCTGGGGGTACCAACTACCATTCACAGACAGAGGGCCCACAGCTTGGTCTTTCAAACCCCTGTGGACTCTAGACTTGCTCTTCTGGCCACGGACTGGCTGCTTGTCCCTGGTGGCCCCCAGGCTCCTCAGACTCTGCCCGTCGAACTGAACTCCATTTCTCCCACACTCGTAACTCCTCCTATCTTTTCTGTTCCCACATCCCCTACCAGCGCTTAGACTCCTGTTAAATGACCCCTTTTACCCTTTTCCACCCTCATGGCCCCTGCTTTAGCTCAAGGGCCCACCAAGACTGGCTGTGGCTCCTGTCGAGTCTCCTGGCCAGCGCAGGCCCCTCCAAGGCCTCTCTCTTCACTACCGAACAGGGCTGTGCTTCATCCTGGGAAGACCCCCCTGCTCCAGTGATGATTTCCATCACACAGGGCTGTGAGAGCACTGGCTACCACGTCTGTCGGTTGCAATACACCCCCGGGCTCCCTGAGGCAAGAACCACGTATTCCTCATGGGTAGCCCCCATTGGATGGGGTAAAGCTAACCCGAAGCAGCTGCTTCGTAAGTGTTCAGTAAATGAGTGGAAAAGCTCTGGGCGGAGACCCTGTCTGAGGAGACAACTGATTATGAACTAGCCATGGGTGGGATCCCAGCTAACTCCTTAGAGACCTCCCTCTAGGTTCCATGTGAGGTGAGAATGCTGGAGGCAGGCCAGGGCCTGATGACAGCATTTCAACAGCATAGTCAGCTGAGCATGTCTGAGGACGCCTGACAAACAGCTGGCTTGAGTCTGTCCCTGGTGGCCTAAGTGGTAACAGGTCATGGATGTCCCTTTCTCTCAAAGAGCAGCTGGGGCCTGGGTCTCAGAGAAGAGAAATGGAGGCAAGTGGATGCTGGACCCACACCCCAAGGCCATCAGTTCCTGAAGGCACAGCACACAGGTGCCTGAACTCAGGTCTCCTGCAGCAAGTGCAATGTGATGGTCTGAGACACCTCGTTCCTCCTCAAAGATGACAAACCGAATAAACTCACTATTGCTTTCCTCCTGGCCATTACTGCTCTCAAACTTTGTATTACATTGGTTATCTTTTTAACATTCCCATTCCAGTGAACCAGGAAGAAAGTATTTTTGTGGAGTCAATATTATTCTAGGAGCGAAATGTCACTGATTTGACAAAGGCTAGATAGAAAGTCAGTGGCACGTCAGGGCCACCCATGACACCCTGCTGCCCTTGTGTTTCCGCCCACAGCTGCAGCCCAAGGGAGTGGAGCTAACCGCAATTCCATCTCCGTCTCTCAGGGGGGTGCGTTGCCTCAGTGACAGAGGATATGAATGAGTCCCTGACGGATGCTCCAGAAATAAGGGGGAAGATCACTCTTTTCACTGTAACACTACGGATTAGCAATCTAATCCTTATAGGAAATGTTTTCTGTGCTTTTCAACAGAGAAGGAGAAAACTGGCCTTTTGAATGTTCCCCAAAAGAGAACAGTTTTGTATATTAAAAATGGCAATAACCATTCTGTTAAACAAACTGCTTGGCGAAGGAGTTAGCATAAACTTGTGAACAACAGCGATGACTTTGGGTTAGGTTGAATAGGTCCCTTATCATTTGTGGTTCACTTTAAGAACAGGCTTTTCATCATGGATGTGCACGTGAGTAGCCTGCCTCTCCAACCACAGGTTTTAAAAGCCACCTTCCTCATAAAGTTACATATGCATATACTATAAACATATTACTTTATATTTTATGTGATATGCATTAAAGATAACTTTATACATTGTATGTAAAGTTATGCACACACATCTTTGCGAATCAGTTTAAAAAAAAAACCTCCCACTGCATTAAATTGTTTGTACCACTAAACTTGCTTTAACCCAGCCTACCTCAGTACTTTGCTCCCTTCCAAAAGCACTCTGGGACTCCTAGAAGAGGCTGCCCTCCAAGCTCTGCCGGCAGCAGATACCTACTGAACTTGCCCCCCACCACTCCCTGTGGCCTCCCAGGAGCAACGCACAAGAATCCCAACCCTGGGGCAGAGGCAGCAGGGCTCACTCATGTGTGAAAACAGGCCTGCTCTCCTTTGCACCTTAGATGAAATTATACAGTCAAGTCCTAAAAATGACCTCATGACCAGGGTCACGTCCAGATACAAAGATAGAAGAGAACCTGTTTAGGCAGCAAACACAGAGACAGTAAACACAGCTGATAACCACTTACAACACTGGTATAAACTTTGTCAGCATTTTGTATTTCTGAGATGGTTCCTATCAGAGTCATAGGGACCCATACTCTTGTTAAGTTGAAGTCTGGAATTATTCCCTGGAGAGCCAACTATGTTTGTCTGCCAAATGGCTTAGATCCCCTCTGTTGAATCTAGAGTATACCTGCTGGAATGGCCACTTGGGGGGCAGCTTTTCTCTAAATAGATGCTCCCCAAGATGGGCAACAGGAATGAAGTCCATCAGCATATTCCCCATACTCTTTTGTCAAGATTTCAGCCTCTGATTGTGGGTTGTATACCTCGCTAATCTCCACAAATGTATAAAAGGCAGAGGGGAATGTATATAAAATGTATGCATTTGGCAGCTCTTTAGAGCCCTGGGATGGCCAGTCACGAGCTTCCTGGACCTGGGAGTAAGTACACTTCAGCCCTCAGGTTACACTGAAGTGTGCATAACCAGGAAACAAGCACTTCAGAATCATTTCATTTTTTCTGACTTTGGTAAGGAAACAGCATGATATACTCTATAAGGTCTTCCACTGACACTTGCAGCTGAGAATTTTCCTTGGTCCATGTTCCCATGATGCAGGTGGAAATGTTCCCTAGTTCAGTGATAACTTACCCTTTCCAAAGACTTCAGGAGGTTTTGTCTTTCTTTGAGCTTCTGAATACTGATGACAATTTTGTGTCTTGCACCTTTGGTTACATTCTGTAATTAAACAAAGTTATATTTAAAAACATGTTTTTAAGAATCAGCTTAGAGACTCTCAGAGGTTATTTTGTACTTTACTGTCTTCTTGGTTGCTACATGTTTGCAGACTAATAAATATCCATTTGTTTCTCTCTTTAGAACCTATGTCATAAAACTCTTCTTCCTAAATTTCTAAGTCCATCTGGCTATACATTTAGGCTATGACTTTTGGAGAGAGAGCTAGGACAGCCAATTACCCCACCCACCATGAAATGTCTACATAGTCTTAAAAGATCTTTAAGTCATACACTCCCGTCTCTTCTCCACGTTTTGTGTCTCCTAGTTTCTCTGCTGGTCCCTGCCTTAAACTGGTATTTTGCTTGCTTAAACCACTCTTGTCTTCCCATCTCAGGTGTAAAGTCTAGTATAGTTCTCACCTGGGGTTATAGGACACAGGGCAAGTTTTATCAGCTTGCAGCCCCTCTTTGGTCTTCATAAGGAAAACCAGAAAACAAAACAACTTAAACCTATAGTTCAGTTATCAGTTCAGGTAAATGACTAGGATTCACAGAACTGTGGATTGCATCTTCTGAACTGTGAAGCAGTAACTAAGGATTTTGTTATACACTTGACTACCAACACTGCAACTTTCCAAACAGAAGGTCCTTTCTCAAATCAAGTTTTTAATACAAACTGGTGAGTTCTTGCAACTATTCATAGGATTCCTTTTAAAGAAGGAAAAGATGGGAACACTACAGACATTTCCTTTCCTTAGACAAATTAAGGCTAGAGTGATAATGGGACTCATTCTCTAAGATGAAGTGCTAGGGGCAGATTTCTGTTTAGCCTTGACTTTGGGTTCAAGTGAAGTAAATTACTCTGAAAAGTTTGTGCTGGCCTCTGGCTTTGCCATCTGTGTCAATTATTTCTTGATTTTTCTCAAGTCAAACAACTGATGACTTGGATTTTTTTTCTCAATACTGACCCAAACACAAAAAATGCTCTTAGAAGCAGTTCCCATCAGTCCCTGGGATCTCAAGGAGTAATCCAGATCCACAAAGCAGTGGGAGAAGTGTTAGGAGGTGGAAGTTAGTGCCTTTCATTCTGAGAATGTGCAGTAACTTAAGGCTTTGTCTCGCCTCTCAATACTGGTATTCAGTCAGGCCTGCAGAGGTTAACTAAGGGCACTGACCATACAGTGGGAAACCAGCGATCTGCTAGGAGCTATGTGTCCACAGCAGCTATGTCCCAAGTGGTACAGTCTCTTCTTCCTGCAGGAGAATTACTATTAGCCTGTTCAGACCATTCATTTTTTTAAATCATTGCTGAAAGGAAACTGAGGTCAACTGGAAACATGCAAATAGCATTTTAAACAAGGGAAACGAAGACACAGGACAGACCTATTTACTTGAGCACAGCGTGGAAGGAGATATGCTTAGTTTGGGGGGGTTCTGTTGACTGGCCTGGCCTTTGGCACCCATACTTCAGGAAAATGCCCCAGAAGCAAGGAGGAATTTTGTCTTTATATGGTGCACAGGAGGGAAATGAAATCTGAGACCTGGGGCAATGTCATTCTCAGTGATTGTCCCATGTTACTCAAGATGGATAGAAGAAAAAATATTTTGTACAATTTATTCTAATCTTAACTAAGATCAGTCTGTTTCAACTTGTTTTTGGAAAAGTTTTGGGGAAGGTCTAAGGCATGACCTGGTGCTTCTACTTACTATTAGTAACAAGTCCTGGTCAGACAGAGAGGGGCAGGTGTAAGGAATGCAAAATCGGGGACAGAGACTCTTTGAGGCCTTGATCAAATGTCTTTCTTCTAGGACACTCCACTGACTCCTCGCTCGTACCCTGCAGTAAGAGCATGCACCTAGGTTTATAACTTTTTCATAACACACTGTCTCATCCTCGTTTGCCCCGTGGTTATCTGCTGGTCTTCCATCTCCTACTGGACCCTGTAGGCAAGAATCCGGCCTTACTTATCTTGCAATGCGGGCCAGCCCCTGGCAGCACCTAGAATAAGACAAGCTACTGGGTGGGTATAGTTATGGGTCCAAACAAGGTCTGTCTTGGACTTGCACTTCCAGTTCCACGTGGGACACCTCAAGGAATGGTCGCCGGGAGCACATACCTGAGCCTCCAGCTGGCACTCGGTGAGGGCCATCATCTCCTCATAGGTCATCTGGGAGAAGAGCGCAGCGTACTTGTGCAGGCGAAGGCTTTTTAACCAGGCGGGAACATCTGTGGTGTAAGATGTGCAAGAGATGGGGAGAGAAATTGAGAGGGAACGAGAAGAGATGACAAAGGATGTGGGAATAGAGAAAGGAAAGAAGGGTCATGGTCAGGGGGGAAGAAAAAGAAAAAAAAAACCTTTATGTTACCACTTGTTTAATTTTGGCAGCAAACTATGGACATAGACGTCTTGGCCTACCCTGACTGTCCTACTGGTGGTCTCCATTATTCCACTTTAGACTAGGGCTTGCTAACTTGGGGTCCATGGGCTTTAGGGCCTACAGGAATTCCCTAAAAATTATATCCCAATTCGTGAATATATGGGTAGTTTTCTGGGCAGAGGGTCACCTGTAGTTTCCATAAAAATGGCAATGAACTGCCGCTCTAGCCAAACTACATCATTATTGATTTGGAAAGAACTTTGGAAAGTTTAAAGTACATATGATAAGTCTTCATCATCAAGATGATTGCTTTCTAGATTCAGTGCAGATGTCCACATGCTGTTTCTGCCACTTCCACAGTGATGGGCCAAGCAGACAACCGCGGTGCCCCACGGGTAGGGCTGCTGTCATTCTTACCCTGATCCTCCTCTGCCTTCCTATGCCCAGTGGGTAAGGGCATGTTAGACTCCAAAATTATCACTCTAAGGTGTGTGTGTCTGTTGACCATTTCTCCAAGCTGTGGAATGTATCTGGATGTATCTCTGGTCTTTTCCTTGAATGTCAATCACAAATGTACTACACCTTGAAAGGTCCAAACATTGGCTAGATCATAGGATAATGAAAATTCCCAAGTACATCTGAAAGAAGCCCATGTATGGGATTCTAGAGTTAGAAAATTAAATAGTAACTGTATCGAAAACCCACAAGAATTATTATCTTGCTAAATACAACCAAAACAAAGCGCTGACCATGCTGTTTTAAGCCAGAGTTTTTGAGCTGTCTCTAGAATCATCTTGCTCCAACCTTGACTCCTTCCACAGATGGTGAAAAGTAAGTCATTAAGTTTCAATCGCAGAGCAAGTGTGTGGAGAAATGGGGACTGGAACGAGGGCTCCTGGTTCCCAGCCTTCTCCTGCATTGTATCAACGTCTTGCAAAACAAACCCCTGGTGGTGGGGCTGAATAATCAGTGACTACAAAGTACTTTGAAATGGTGAAGCACTGGGTAAATGTTATTCATGTTTTCTATGAATTATTATCCATTACTAATTACGTTGAATTCAAGATACTGCCTACTGCCAAGCACTTTATTCTGAGGCACTGACAGAGACCACAAACCCTCCAAAATAAGAGGGAACCTTCCAGTTTTTCAGTCTTTAGAGTGGTTAACTGGGATTGATTAAAGAAGCCTGGCTGATTTTGAAATCAGGCCCTACCTTCTGGGTGAAGCAAACCTAGGTTTAGGGAATGTGAGTATGGGATGATCTCCTAAAACTCAAAGATATCAAAGGGGAAGGTGGGCTGGCGAAGCCACTTCTTAATTTTGTGATGTAAAGGCCAAAGAAGGGGCACTTCTAAGCAATAGAATTGGATATCCAATGGCACTTTAAGAACAAATACAAGTCATCCCAGGCAAGACATCACTTGATTCCGTGCTTGGAGGTCTTTAATTCTACTGTGACAAGTGGAGAGTCCCTCTGGGGCCATCATTGACCATAAAGAGACAGGGCTTCCCCAGGCATCTACTACCAACTCCTTACATGCTGCTCCTTACATGCAACTCAAACTGCGGTTGGATAAATAGTCCAGGACATGCCAGCTCTGGAGTCCGCGCTTTCCCTTCTGCACCATCCTGGACCTATTCTACCAGACTTCATTCTCCATGTTTTTGTTGCTGTTGAAATAATACTAATACTCTCGCACAGTGAGCAGCAAATAACTACAGCTCTGGCTTTCAGGCCAATGACATGTTACCATTTTGTCACCATGTTTTCATGTTTGTTATTTACATCTTCAAAAAGTCCCAAGTCATTGCTCAGAAAACTCAATGATCGTGACTCGGAGAGGTCTATGTAACCAAATACCACACTTGGGCACCATTCATCATAAAAGAGTATGGAGCAACCTCATGGGCCAAATTTTTACCAGATGCCCTACAGTTTAATCATGCAAAATCCCCAGATGATGAAACAGAAAGCTACCAAACCATGTTGCAAACATGGTGCCTTATGAGCCAAGGGGACAATATGTTGTTTAAAGAGTCAGGGAGAACGGGGCACAAGTCTTGACTCAGCAAGTCTCAGGGCTAGTTTCTTCCTAGAAAAGAGCTGACAACTGGAATACCAGGTTAGGGGGATGGAAGAGGCTGCCTCACTCATTTTCAAAACGCAGGTCCCTGGGGGTTGTTTTCCTAGGAAAGGTTCCTAAACAACTTCAGAACATGGTGAGTGAGGCCTTCTGAGGAGTTATTTCTGGATATGTTTCTGGGAATTGTAAGCTCCTCTTGGCCATATGTTCCTCAAGGCAGTCATCACAAGCTGACTCTGCTTGTACAGCAAGCATCCTAGTGCCCAGCTCAGTGCTGTGGGCTTGAAGAGCTTCCCTTCTTGCAGTATGAACTGATGAGCAAAGAGGAGGAAATCCTAGTTCTTAAAAACACTGCCTACTAACCTCTCACCCTCTAGTTGGTGGCGAGGCACTTCCTTTGCCAGGCATCAAAACAAAACTCCAGAAAAAGGGAAACAAACCAGAGAAATGAGTGCCTTGGCCATTTCACTCCTCCCAAGCCAGGAGTACCAATGTCCTGGCTGCTAGATTCTGTAAGCCAGGGAAATATTCTAAAAGCTCAGGTCCTTTCCCATGGCCCAGATGCCACAAGGTTGATGCAAAGCTGAGAACCACCTAATCTAACCTCAGACCTTCCTTTTTTGTTTTGCAAAGCTGTGACTATGGCTAGAAGATGCAGACAGCAGGGGTGTTTCCTGGAGGAGTGGATACGTGATTGAGGGATGCTTGCTTCCTGGGCTCTCACTTCTGGCTGCCACACAGCCATTTAGTTTCATCCGGGCTGCTTTTGATGAGCATGCCAATGGAGATACCAGACTAGAAAGTCACTTTCTTATGCAGTGTGAGAAAGATAAAGATGTTCTTGCTATATGCTGGACTGACTTTCTTGCCAAGTATGTGCATCCTGTATTTGCTCACTCAACATTTACTGAATGCCTACTATGGCATATCTCTGCCATCGAGGAACTTTTAATCCAGAGAGAATGGCTGGCTCATACAAAAAATTATAATAGTTGCAGGACAGGTGCTAGGCCTACTCAAAGGTCCAGTGGGGAACAGAACAATGACCATTTTGGTGTGCCTTGGAAGTGAGGGACAGCTTCAAAGTAGCAGCAGTCCCGGAGTCACCGGGCAGCCCATACTGAGGAAGCCATCGCAGGAAGCAGGGCCAGCATACAAGCAAAGCACAGAGCCGCGAGAGCATTCAGCATTGAGGAAATGGTTGGGTGAATGATAGAAAATGGCTAGAAACAAGGTGGGGCAAGAGGACTGAGACCTGTAATGTTAAAACACAGTGGGTAGGTCTCACCTATGGGTGGTGAAGAACTGCCGAAATTGGAGCAGCCGAGGCACAATCAGATGAACACATTAGAAAAATGATGGCTGTCAATGTAAAGGCTGGACTTGAGGATGTGAGGGTGGAGGCCAGGAGATGAGTTCAAGCCCTTGGAGACAGCTTAGGGAGGCAGTGGCAGAGGAGAAGAAAAGGATGTAAACTGGTGGTACTTGAAGGTCAGAGAAAAACATGGTGTAAAAGAGAGACAGAAGCCTAAGATGGTTCCTCTGACCCAGGTTGGTGAGACAGAAAGTATGAGGGCAGAGAAGGTTTAGGGTGAGAAGAGAGAGAGTGAACTCTAGGTTCAGGTGAGAATCACTACCTTGAGTCATCCAGGTGGAGAAGTCAGCTGGTGAAGCCCTGAGGCGGAGAACCACTGTCCTTGTGGGTAGCTTATGACGGTTGTTTTAGCCCCAGAAAAGGGTGAGAACACTCAAGGAAAGAGCATGGTGTGTGTGGAGAAAGTGAAGGTTCTTGAGGCCAGGATTTTCACCTGGCCCTGGTTGGATAGCTCACTACACACATGTGGGCAACACATCATTATTGACTCTATACAAAGAACTCCACCCAGGGCTCTGGGTGACACGGTGGCACGGCTGCAACGCTGCAGGAGAGCAGAGGCTGGAGGGGTGGCAGCGCCGAGGACAGAGACTGAGACGGCTGTGCGGGCAGAGAGGCCCAGAGGCAGAGACCCGCTTGCTGCATGCAGACTCGCTCTGAGTGATTGGGATTCTACTGATTGACTTGCCACCGTGGGAATAAAGTTGGGTATAACCCTTTCACCCCAAGAACGTTCTACTGTCATTTCTTTGGTCACATTGAATCCATAGTGAACTTGCCTGGGCTGAAACCCATTGGCAAGACACCACGAGAATAGGGAGAGCCAAGGTAGAGCCCTGGGAGTACCAGGCTTTTAGGGGAAGGTGTGGGAAGAGAATGAAATTGAGAAGGGAAGGCAAAGTGTTGATGTGTGCAGAGGGTGGACCCCAGGGCCACCGTGTCCATCCTTCGTGGGGCTCCTTCTAGATCTTACGAAGTGGTTTATCCTCTCAGGGCCATGTTTAATAATAGTGCCACGCTCATCTTTTCTATGCTCTATGTGTCCCTGCTGCTCTTTATCAATGGGATCAAGTTTCCAATTATGCTGATTTCTATTTCCCTTTTAGAGTCTGGAGAAACCAGCACCAGAGAAGCTTTGTGGTGCGCACAAAGCTCACACAGAAGCTAGGCTTTCAATTAGAACTCGGCCTGCTTTTCTCAAATGCCTGCTGCCAGAGCGGCCGCAAATGCCATTCAGATCAACAGGCCGTGCAGCATCTTCCCACAAACAGGGAGGCTCCACAGAGGCAAAGGTGGAACCAGTATTACAGAAGGGCCCAAGATGGGAGGCAATGTACAGGGCAGGTAATAAGACATCCCTGGACACACGAACAGCCTCATTTTCCACAAGAAGCCTCACCTGTGCTGGTCCTGGTACCTGCAGACAGAAGAGCAACTTCCATTCACCAGAGAGCCAGGCTAATCTCAAACAATTCTCTCTCTGCAGCTTGTGATGCATCTTGACTTTGATGGAAAGAAGAGGAAGGCCCACTGAGGGGTAAGAAGGGACTAATTCTTCAGTGTTGAAGCAAAAGGGGAAACATTTCTTTCTAAAACGAAGAGCAGAAGTCTAGCAACACCAAGATTACTGAAGTATGTCTCTATTTTTGGCTGGAGCAGAATGAGCAGCCCAATTCCCTTCAGCCTCTGAGCAAAAGAATGAAGGCAGCTTGGTATCTGGTCCCCATGGAGCTGTCAGCCTGTTCCTTGGTCCTAGGAGGTGTCCGTGCTGGCCTCCAGGAGGGGTTCCATACTGGAGGGGAGCATGTATGGGTCTTGGCAGGCATTGATATGGCTAAGTGTGGGTAAAATACCCACTTAAAGGGTTAGATATAAACAGGGAGACTAAATTTCTTGCAGTTTCCATTAGCTATGACATTCATAGGTGGTGTTTCTACATGCAGCCTGCTTTGCCTCATTAAGTAGCAGCTAGGTTCCGCACTGGAAGCTGCCTTCTGCACGCCTGCACAGTCGGTAAAGCAGTTCAGCTGGGGACACATGCTTGGTAAGGAACGACAGGTGAAAGACCTTTAGAAGTTTGGGGGAGTCCTGAAGATTTGCTTTTCAAACACATCAGGGCTTCTCAGTCTACCTGAGAAGACGCAGCACAAGTCTGAGCCCAACGAGACCTATCCATGCAGGTCATATGTTGGCATTTGGGGATAAAGAAAGGGAAGTAAATTTACTAAATCCTGGTCTTGAAGTTGGATGAATTCAAGACAGCATCTAGAAAGCTGACCTTCAGAGAACAGTGACTTACTCCACGATAGCCATGCTGGAAAGTGTCCCAGCCACACATGGAGTGGTGTCCACCCTCCCACTCCATCACTCACCTCCTGGGACCCTCAGAAATGCTTTATTTACAACCTTTCTTACAAAGGTTTCTGATGGGTTCCTTTGTTTTAAAAAAGATCACACCTCTCAGTAAGTTTTCTAATCTCGTTCTAAGACAGGCAGAGGTTGAAAGATCTGCATTTCAAAAACAACTCAAAACCCAAACTGGCTGTTTCAGAAAAGACAGTGTATTTCCTTTGCTATGGAGAAGAAAAGTTTACCGAAGTTTCATCTTAGAAAGACTCCTTGGAAAAGGCAAACAGCATATTTTCACAGTCATTGGTCCCTCTGCTCTCAATTGCTATGCTTCCATCGAGGTTACTGGAGCCAAAGTTCTCTCCTGGGCCTTTATCATGTCTATACACAAACCTCTGTATTTTTGTATGACTATAATGCCACATATTGTAAGCACACACAGTTAATACTAATTCACAACGGTGAGGCTGAAGCTCATAGCGAGAGAAACAGACCCCCACTCTCCACCCTCTCACATGGACGACTGCAACAAGGGGGTCATGGAGCTTCTCACTCTTTGAGGCTCCATACCATGGGCCCTGCTAGCCAGAAATCTGGACTGGAGTCTTCCACGTGAACTTCACTACAGGTAGGCAGAATGTAACTGCCCAGGCGAGTAGAGGAGCCAAGGTTAGGGAGGCTGGGCCAGGGAAGAGCATGGTGCACTGCGGCCCTGCCTGGACTCCTCCGCTGGAATGCTCTGCAGGTTCCCACATTCACCATACCCCCCCCACCCCCAGTGTGTTTCTTCTCCTCTATGCTCCTTGCTGTAGATGACGCCACCAGCTATCCAGGTGTCCCACCTTGTTGCATCAGCCTAAATTCCTCCTGCTCCACCACTGCCCACATTCAATTCAGAACTTTCTCAATTCTATGTCACGAAGACCCCACAAACACACTCCTTTGTCTCTATTCTCACTGCTGCTTGCCTTGGTCCAACTTCATTTTCCTCCTCAGTTACTGAAATAACACCCACCTGCCAGCTGGCCTCCAAACCCAGCCTCCCCTACCCACTCCTGCACTTTGATACACACCCCCTGCCCTTACCGCTTCTGCTGGGTCCTATTTCTAATGTGCAAATCTAGGCAGGTCATTCTGTTGTTAAATTTCTTCAACAGCTTCTATCAATGCCAAATCTTTTGCAAAGCTTGGTCTTTCCCTCTCCAGATCCTTTTCCCATGTGCCACTAACTCACAGGCCATCAGATCTACGTGGTTAAGCTGTCTCATCACCAGGCTTTCACTCATGCTCTTCCCTCTGTATAGAATGCCCTTCCCTCTCTTTCTATATTTAACTAACCTATAATCATGCTCTGAGACTCAGCTCCAGGCCTCTGCTCCTCCAGAAACTTTCCTTGACTTCCCTCAGCTTTGAATGAGGTAGGGCCCTCCTTGGTGCCTGCCCTAACCCAGGACAAGAGTCCAAGATGTTTTCACAGCCATGCCCCTGCGTCAGGTCCCTGCCTGTTGGTCATGTGATAACGAGCCCTGGAGGCAGGAACAATCTCTTTCTCCTCTGTCTCCCCAGTAGCTAGTCCAAAGCCTCTCTCAGCAGGTGTTCCAAAGTCAAGTGACTTGATGAGGACAAAAGTGAAGCCTGCTAATCAGTCTTTCTTCCCTTCTCTCTGCTCCCATATAGCACAGCCACATCATTCATCAACAGCTGCGGCCTTAATGGACTTTAGGTGTTGGGTTTATAGTTTATTTCTGAGGACATGCCGCTATCATGAGAGGCAAATGCTCTTTTTCCCCCAGCAGATTTCTGCTCTTCTATATTTTCTCTTCCCTCTAGGAAATTATGGCAATGTCTTTTTCCCCATCTTCAAATGGAGAAGGGGCAAGAGCACGTTCCACTCATCGGCTGCCCAGGGAAGGAAGGATATTGTAGGTGATTACCAACTCAGAGTCAAGGGTCTCTCCCCTGGGAGAAATCACAATGAAATTTTGCAAAGAGCAAGGATAAGTGAATTTAGGAAACCACAACCAGCATATTTGATCCCAACATGTGTAACCAGCAGCTTCCACAGGGCATGTTAAAGGGGAAAGCCTATTCTTGTGTTAGCCTGAGATATTGGTCTGACACCCCCCCCCCACCCCAAGAGACACATCCAATCTATGCCCCTGATCTGACTTACCTCTTCAGGATGGGCATTTACTATAAAAGGAAAGATAGAGCAAAGCAGGCAGACGATGGTAATCCTCTGGGGCAGGAGTTGGTGTGCTTGGGAGAGAACTTGGTGACAGCCTCTGGCTGGGAATGCTGACACCAAGACAAAAAAGGGGGCAAGATCGATGTTTGTGAAAAATAAAGCAAGAATGCGGGGCCATGAGCTTTATATCACACTCTTGACCCAAGAGGCACAGTCCTAAGAGACAATTCGTAGCCCAACCCGGCTAGTCTGTCTAGATGAAAAGGAAGGAATGGATGTGCACAGCGTTACCGCAAGGTGTGCACAGCTGTCGGCAAGAGAGGTGAAGTCACACTAGCTCAATTAGGGTGACTTATTCTTCTTTTCCCAAGGTGCAGGGTGAAGGCTGTCATGCATTCCCTGGAGATTTGGAACGCCTCCAAATTCTACTACAGATTCCTTGTTGTTCTCGTATAGTGGGCATTTAAAAGCCAGAAAAGCAGCAATCAGAGGATGGCATCCCGAGGCAGAACAGAAAGCCGCCTGAAGGGCTGACACTTCCGCCAGAGGGCCTGGTCACAAGAAGGATGATGTGTATCCGAGACAAAGGGCTGGCTCTCTCTAAAAGCATTTCATTTGATTTTGTATTTCATTTCTCAGAAAGTATGAATTAATTTGGATCTTTAAACCTGTGTCTGCTCTAGGACATGGGATTCAAATACCAAGCTCTTGGGACAGGCTTGCTAAGGGCTGCCTCTTCAGCACGGTCCTGGGAGGCCAGCCCAAAGAGGCTGCGAAGCAGGAGTCGAGCAGCGGCCACCTCGCAAAGACATCCCCAGGCATGGCTGGAGGAGGGCCTCAGGTTTAATGAACACTGGCCCCCGACACGCGGGAATGCTGCTGTTCTCACGTGTGGCATTGCTAGCGCTTAACCCACAGCTGAAATGCAAACATACTTTTCCCACAGATAGAATCCTTCGTTGTCTCTCATGTTCCTTCTTTCAAATATGGTTTGCCCTTTAATTTGCTAAGGTGTTTTATACTTTGATTCTCAATCCAGTTCTTCCGGAGGACAGTGTGATAGGTCAGCAGAGGAGGATATACATTGACGAGAATCCTATGTCACCACACAGCCTGTTTTCTGACCACAGCACAAGCTTATGAAGAAAATCTTGGCTGTTAAGTGCCTGTCTGCATCACTTGCTGACTGAAGAAGCTCTGAGGAGACAATTCTTACCAATTCTAAAGGAAGAATCGAAGAACCTTATATAGGAGAGGACATTCCTTGAACTTTGGAATATTTTGGCTTTTATTCTCAGACAGGGAGAGCACACTCAATTTTTCTCTCATTCACTTCTCTTTAAAAAATGTGCTCTCGTTACTCATTTCTCACCAAAAAATGCAACCATGCAATGATACACCTTTACCTACTTTGGGAGAATGTCCGAAGGTATATTTTAAGGCTGAAAAAAGAAAGTAAAAGATAAGAGGAAGGACCACAAAGCGGCCCCAGTCAGGCCGCGGGGCCAGCATTCCTCCCTGGGAGAGCTCTGTGCACTGGAGCGCGGCCTTCCCATAAGCACCTCGTGGCCCTTCCGCACAAGGCTAAGGCCCCCTCCCACAGTTACCAGTTAGAACAGCACATAAGCTTTCTCGGAAACATGCCGTCAGACACTCCACTTCGCCTGGAAAGAAGCTAGTCCGGAGCAGTAGCGGTCTCCGCCTCCCTGGGGCCCTTGGGTACTTGGATACCCTAGCGGCAGGCTTACCTAAAACATGGCTGGGTCTCACCTGCTCCCCATTGCCGAGGGCACAGCTGCTGGAGCACAGAAACACAGAGCATGAACTCAGAAATGAGTTTTGCTAAGTGTCCAAAACTATGACACATTCCCCTGAACACTGAGAGAGAAAGAGGACACACATCCTCTCCATGCCAAATGAGCCATTGTTTTTACTACCTGTTAAACACACCTCTAAAGACCCATGTGTATGTATCACCAGAGGAAAACACCAAGAAACACCCCACTCGCTCTGGGTGCTCAGCACAGGATCCACCACAGATGGGGGTAGGGTGGAGGACGGCTCTCTCTCTCCAAGCAGCTGAAAGGAAGTTCAAGGAATGTTCAGGGAAGTGGGTGAATTTCCCCTAGTGGTCAGGCTCCCTTTCTTGGCCTGGCGCTCCCTTACAACTGGCACCCGGGTGATGCCATGCTTCCACGGCAGGTGGTGACTCAGTACAGAACCCCCTATGTCAACACTATCCTTTTCAAGGGAAAGATCAGAAATGGCAAAACCTTAGGACTATAATGCCAGCAGAAAGGGTGCTTTCAGAGCCTCCACTCAGCAACTAGTCCCAAAGCGTGACTCGTTATTGTTTCTCCATCTAAAATTATTAATGTGTCTCTGATGAGCAATGTTCCCTACGGATGTCCCAATCCTGAACAACTGCTGTCTAAAAATACAGAATGCCTGTATCCTCTCTGAACCTATCATGGGTAATTTGGAAGTCTGTAGTTCCTGATGAGTATCTTTAGAAGAGGATAGATTTACAGGGCAAGGTAGGAACACTTATTTATGCTGCACAAAAGGCCTTTATCCCCTGTATGCAAATCTGTTATCAGGCTTAAAACACTGTCAGAGATTCTCAGTGCTATTTTTTTCATGTCCCTTAAACAGATGCAGAGAAAAGGGTTTAAAGGTTTCTTTGGATATCAAAGGAAAAGGGAGAAAGGCAGCACTACTATGATTCTGCATCGAGAGATTTAAAAACAATCTTGTGGTTCGCTTTGCTAGGTTATTAACAGTTACCTGGCCACAGCAGCAAGGTAGAAGGAAGGCTGGAACAGCCCAGCGTCTTTACAGATGGCATACTGGGGGAGGTACATGCAAACAGTAGGTCCTGTCATTGTCACTTTTGTCTCATTTAATTGTCTTCAAGTCACTGCATTAAAAAAAGGGGGGGGGGCGTTGACCTCTCCTGCCCTGGTCCCTGCTTCCCCGGTTTCAACACACAGCCAGGAAGGGGGCTCCTAGCGCTCTGCGCTGTCAGCCCTGGGTCGCGGTCAGCGCTGGGGCTAGGCCAGGGATGCGTGGGTGCGTCAGCTGGGGAGCACAGGGCGCCTGGCTTGCAGACTAGCTCTTTCCCTTTTGACTCCAGATAAAGGAAGGGGCTCTGTTCCCGGTGGTTTCTCATTTAGTCACTCACCTTTCATACCACTACCTTCTTCTTGGAATGTGTTACGAGCAGTGGTCTGATCTTCTAAGTGTTCACTCCCACCACTTCCTGAAGAGGCTACACTGCTTTGTGGAGACAGGGGGGCATGATCGGATGGGAGGCACTGGGGTCCTCTAGCTCGTAAGTCCTCATGAGACATCCATCCATGTCCTAGAGGCTGGTTTGGCACATTCATGGGTGGGGTAAGGGACACAGATCGTTTCAAAGGGCTGTGGTGTGCCTGGCCTGAGAGAACTGGAAAAAAAAATAAAATGAAATAGGTTATTCCCCCCCCTTTAGCCTGGGCCACAGAAGAACCCACAGTACCTTTAACCCTGAGAGAGGACACTAACTGTCTTACGACTCCGTCAATGGTCACAGCAGGTCAAATACAGGCCTGGCCTGGGCCTTCCCTTCAGGGTAGTTAACAAGGATGCTGTCTGTGATTCTTCGTGGGTTGGGGCTCTCCAAGGAGTTTGTACCCACAGTGCCCTCACATCTGGCCTTAGCCATTGTGGGTTGGGATAGGGTTTTAACTCTAACAGTAGAAATCAGGATTCATAGCAGTAGGCCATAAATCAGGTGAGGCTTGACAGCCTGGGAAAGTGGCCATCTGCCACGAGTGAAGAGAACATGTACTGGACAATTCTTTTTTTGAAACACACAAACCCCGACATTACCCATGTTATTAGGTGGACTTAGTGAAGGGCAGGCAGACTGGTCACTGTTTGGGCTCTTTGCTGGGCTGGACTGGAAGAAGGTGGATGGGTCCTTCCAACCAGGGGTCCAGAGAACTATCACCCTGAAGGGGGTCCAGGCCCAGCAAGGGGCCATGGCACTAGCACAGACATCAGGGTCTGGGGACGCTGGCAGCTGTGGTGAAAGGGCCAATTCTTTCCCTTGGCTTCACAGGTTGATGCCAAACTTTATATTGAAAACGTTCCCAGGTAACAAGGCTTTCATTCAGAAGCCAGGGAGGGGCTCTCAGTAAGCCGGGCATGGCTGTACCAGCACGTTCAGCCCTTCCCCACAGTGGGCGACATCTGCATAGCCCCCATTTTTTAACTTCTTTTCCAGAAAACTAGGAAAAAGCAACAAAACTCACATAACTAGCCAAATTAAATTGAGGTCATTCAAGGGAGGGATTTAACCAAAATCAACGCCGAGGGAGCCGACGTTCCCCTTGGTTGGTTTTTCTGGGCGTGTGAAGTGACAACTTTACAAAATAAGTCTGTTCATAACATTCTCTCAGCACTGGTTCCTAACAGGTCCGGTTTATTTTGACTGTTAGAGCACTGACATGGAATCAAGCCATACGCATTTTTAAACATGTTTCAGGGAAGCCATTGAGTTCCATCTCAGGCTCTATCCTCTCCAGTGAGGCATTTACTCTCCCCAGTTCAGACCGGCACTTCTTCACTGGCATTTCTCTCTTTCTGTTTTTTAGTGAGCAGACCTGACATCCCAACGTGAGAAGTTCTCCATTATGTCAAACTGCTCTTCCGGTGGGGCAGCACCCACACAAAGACCTGGGCAGCAGATCACCCCTTCCCACCTGGAAGGACAAAGACCGCAGCCAACCGGCCGGTGCTTCCAAAACACGTGCTGGGGACAGCCGTGGTGAGGCTGCTCCCGGTCAGCTGGTATTAACCGGGCCCCCAGGGCCATGGGCCTCACACCTCTGCTGCCAGTATTTCCATCTGGCTTCAAGCGGTGAAAGGGCAGCCTTGGGTGTGAAAGGGGGACACTCAGAAAGGCTAGAAACTTCATATTAACAAAAAGGGCGTGGGGGGAGATGTCGCTGAGTTCAGTATTTGTAATTTGAGGAATTTCTAGTCTGGGTAGATTCTATCAAAGGCAAGGAATTATCATCTAACCTAAAAAAATGAAAGGGAACATTGTTTAAAAAATGTGTTTGAGCCTCACAGGAACAGGCTGAATAACTTGTGTTTCCATTAAATAGATTGGGGAAGAAACTCTTTAAAAGTCTCCTTGGAAAAGGCATTGCTACCTGGCTGGGTCAGAATTAGCCTGAGAAAAAGAAGAAAAAAAAGGAAGCATCAGCAAAAACAGAGAGAGAAGCCAATAGGAAGAAAAGCCAGATATCCAGAAAATCCATTTCATGCCTGTCCAAGTATTTATATAAAATTGGGCAGATCTGTTTTGGGCTGCCCCTAGTGCTGGGACATTCTGGCTTAGACGTCTGCTTTCTGGTACCTCTGCAACCATTTCAGAATATCTGGTGGATGCTCTGAATGGTGCCAGCTAGGTCATGTGCTCCAAGTGGAAATGGGGGCTCCTCTTCACAGCCAGGATTAGAGTGAGCCCCAACCATAAAAACAGGCCTTGCCAAAGGGAGACACACAGCTTGGGGCTGGTGGCACCCTTACCACCTCGCCTGGCTAGAGGTGATAACTGAGTCCCCAGCCATGGGTGGTAATGCTGCCAAGAGAGCCCCCATCTTTGGACGCTGAGAGCAATACTTAGGCAACAGCTGATTTCCATTATTGGATGGAGCCAATTTATTTCTTTCCTCCTAAAGTTTCTCAAAATCCACGCTACCTCTCCAATGATGGGCATCCTTGGGGAGGCTGTCAGTATCTGGGGAGTCCACCGGATATTGAGAATGGAATTAAATGTTTACCTAACTTAATGGGACTTACAGGGATTTATTCACAGGAACCTACACCCATTTCTTCCTATATTTCTGAGTTTGACTTAAGTCACAGGGGATATGGCACGCACTCAGCCTCTGCCTCTAACAAGAAGTCAGTTACACCTGAGGTACCAGGGCCTTTCCCAGTGACTTCCTACCGAGGGCCACCCCCCATCCCACCTATAGCACAGAGACTCCCACAGCTGGCACAGAAATGTCTCTTTAGGAGGCAGCCTGCTGTAGCAACCAAGCAAAATGCCTCACACTGCGCTTCTGATTTGTAGACAGGACTGTGGGTTTACAGCCAGGCTGAGCACCACACCTAAATCCAAGCAAAGTCGTTCCAGGCAAATGCCTCATTTCGCCAAAGAGCACTGAGGCTGGGAGGCTGATTTTGGTGTGGCTTTGCGTGCTGGAGTTATTTCTTTGGCACAAAGCAGCAGGGGAAATAGCAAATGCCGCGGGCAGAAGAGTGCAAGAAATAGGCCACACAGTTGTGAAATTAATGAGGTGGACAGAGGCAAAGTCCTGGTCATGGCCCCATCACTCCATTTTTTTTTTTTTTAACCAGAAGAACTCATCTGGAGTGGTGATAGAGGGAGAATGGATATTTAGGCTTAAATAAGTAAATAAAATTCCTTTCCTATAAGTAGAAGGGAGAGCAGTGAAAACAGACCTCTGAGAAGCTTTTCACACTGTGTCAGCCACCCCAGAATGACTCTAGCTGGAGGCAGACCTTTTGAATGTTCTTGCTCACTGACTGCTTGCTGTACAGGGGACACCGGCTAACACTTCCTTCAGACTTAAGCTGCCCCAGAGTCACACTCAAATACTGTAGAATTAAGTACACCTTAAAAGAAATCTCAATGTATATTAGAAACTGGCAAGGTCCAGGAGAACTGAGGTCCTAAATTTATATTGCATTTGTGACTTAATAATAGTGAGGGTGGAGGGACAGCACGTTTCAGGGTGGATTCATAATATTGAAAATCATACTAAAAATCATCCAGGGGGCCAAAATTGTGCCTCTTTTGCTCTTGAAAACCTGAAGCTAAAAGTTAATATTGTATAAGTATAGATTCAATATAGCTTATATTTTTAGAAATCTCTCTGTTAAGTATAAATGTATATACATATGTATGTACACACATGTCAACAGAATATTGAGATTTGGGGAACATTTATAAATTCAAGTGAACCAAAAATAAATAAGTATTGAGTAAGTCTAGCTGAAATATGGAAAAAGCAGCTAAAAATAATCTTGCTACAGCAGGGGAGCAGTGTGATCTGGGTACAGAGGGTCTTCTAATCTGGCAATCAACTGTGTCGCACCATTCAGGGCCAGCCAGCTTCTCTGACCTCATCTAACCTTATTTCTTTTTCATCTCCAAGCATCTTTAGTGAGCCTCTTTTCAATGCCTTTCTCAGGGCAAATTCTTTCTGGTTCTGGGTTCTATTCTTTTAAGTCTTTTCTTGAAAGCCTGGAAATCAGATTTCCTTCCTCTTTCCTTTGACCAACCTTGACTTTGTCTTGATTTTTAGTTATTGAAATAAGATTCAGGAAAAGACTTTTCAGGATAGTTAGAGTCTTTTAAGAAAATTAGGTATAACTATTTTTTCTGCCTTCTAACATGACAAGTAACACAGTTTGTAGAAAGAGGAAGGTTTGGGACACTGGCCCAACTATCTTCTTGGTTCACTATCAGGTTAAGTATTATAACCTCACTGTCAAGGACAGAAGTGATCCTCACGAGTGAACAGTCCAGACAAATGAAACTCAACTTTGAAACTATCTGAACAAACTTCAATGGAGAGCTATCAAAGACACATTGCATACTTCTTTGTTCTCCTTAAATTTATACAGTGAATGCAACTTACACTTTAAAAACTATTATTATTAGGAGCATTGATTCATAAAATTTCAGAGCTGGAAGTCCTCTAGAAGGCAAATAGTTCAATAATTCCTAAGTTATGAGTTGTGGGCCCATGGGTAGTGGAGGACCTGAGAATCCCTACATGCACTCAGCCTTGCTAGTAGATGAAATACTGTATTATGAATGATTTTTACATGCATGTAGAGAGTATTAACTTAATAAAATATAAATTAATTTAAATGTTTTTGAACTCATAGCTCTTTTTTGTCATTTCATTTCATCAGGAGATTTGAAATATAATAATTTTTTAATGCACATCCCAGTTTTCTTATATATTAAAAACTGGGGCCTGAATTTAATGATGGAGATGATAGTTATTCTCTGTCTTCATTGAGGGAGGGTTCGATGGACAATATGGGTGGCCTCAGGAACCCATCTGCTTACGGTCCTCTGTATGCCTTCCACAGTTATACTGCCTCCTCAAATTCAGATAACCATTACCTATCATTGCTATCACTATGTGTTTCCACCTGGTTCTGAGCTGAACACTTTGTTCTAGGGTCTAGAATCTAGACCGCTGCAGCTGACCTCCTTTTGAATAAGGGCATTAAGAATTCCCACACTCTTAACATCATCATCTTTCACCAAGCCAAGTAACCTGTACTCTCATTACACCCTTGTGAGTACTGCCACATAGACATTATTTGCAACTTGAACCTGGTTTCTTCCTAAGCCAGTTTCTCTATTTCTAGTTCAAGAAGCGATCCTTCTCACAGAAAACCTGTGCTTTGTTAATTTTTCAAATTCTACAGGCTCATGTGATAGAACTCGATCCATTTGCTAGCACAACTAAACTTTTCAGAAATAACTTATTCCAATTTAGAGATTTTAAAAAGTAGAATGAGGAGACTAAGAATTTGCTTGTTATTTTAAGATATTAGCTTAGAATTTCACTCCTGAATTAAAAGGTTCTGGCCAATTCCCTAGTCTGGTGGTACACATTGTGTGTGTAAACATACTATGACAGAGCACAGGGCATGTTCTACTTATATGCTGCTAACTAATGGTGTACTTTTGCAATATTTTCTAGGTTAAATCCCAAAAGAAATTCAGAGGTATCAGTAGAACCTTTGCTGGGCATACCAGTTTGAGGGTTCGCAACACATAATACTTAAGTTTTGCTGCAGGAGATAGATTGCTACCTGTCAAGTGTAAAGGAGAAAAAGATTGACCCACTGTCGGCTACAAAATAGCCACAGTTATTGTTTCAAAGTTATTGGAGGGTGTTTCTGTTCCTTCCCTTGGGTTTAGGCCTGCTTATGAGGCACCTGAATCTTTTCTGAGAACATGGATTTCAGATCATCTAAAGAACTGCTACTAAAAGCTTTCCATTTTCTGAGAGTAGAGTTCTGCTAACACCAACCCCCCACCATGAGCAATGCCAGGCATTTCCTTAAGGAAAAAGAAAGCCAACATTTTTGCAAGGCTCTTTGATGAAATAACATTAGACCCTGGGTTCCTCTTCTTCAGTTGGTTTTGTGGTGCCACCACCAGTAATCTGAGACCCTGTGGTGGGAATCTTTGGGGGAGAAAAGATTAATAGTACCGCAAGAATACATTAAAACAAAACAAAACAAACCCAGAATATTTGATCAGTGACATCATGCAAAAAAAAAAAAGACAGAATAACACCAGTCACATTTATGTCCAAGTACAGATTTGTGAAGGGGGGTATTAATTACTAAGGTTAAAATTGACATGCTCTGCCATCATTGCTTCAGGGCACAGATTAAAAGCAAATCTGGAAGGTTATATGCCTCAATTCTGCATGCTTGCTCTCTGCTTCTTGTCTAAAGGTTTGGAAAACCACTGCTCACAACATCTGGACACCAGAAGATGATTCCCCCAAACAGCTTCAGACTCCACCTCATTCTGGGGGAAGACAAGAGAACACGCTACAAAGGAAAGATGTGGTTGGAGGACAGGGTGTTCCCGACAAACCCAAAGAGGAAGCCACTCGTTCTCTGGGAAGAGAAAACGAAATTTGCCTGTGCAACAAAACAAAACAAATGGGGAGACGCTAGAAGATAAAGCCACAAAGAACATCCCAACAAGGCTGAGAAATACTGAATGCTAAATCTCGTTTCCCCATTAAATCTCATTTTCATATGGTTGAAATGAAAGCGTTCTGGTGCAGGGAAAAGCAACTGGAGACGCTTATGCAGTAACGTGAGTCCTTGTCACTGGTGTCAGCTCTTATTATTCCACAAACGGCTCAGCCTTTGGGCAGAGCAAAGATGTATGTTTCTGCCTTCACATTATCACTTAAATATTTGGGCTTTTGAGAAGTAAATTAGAAAGTTTCTGGCAGACTTTTATTGCTGCATTAATCTTTGGTATATTTCATTTGTCCTCTTTTGTCAGTTTCTATCATGGCATAACTGGGTGTCATCGGTAGAAAATCTATTTTATATAACTGTTATTTGACTTTATATTGTCATTGTTTATAAAATGAGTTAGACAAGGAACCAATGTATACATTTTACAGAAACCAGTAGAATCTTACAAGTTTATTTTCAGATCAAGCAATCCTAAAATGAAACTGCCCAAGTCCTCTCATTCCATTCTATCAAAACCAATGACATCAACCATGGGAGTAATTTGACACCCCTGGAGCAGATGTTTAAGCCAATTCAAGGGACTGTGGGATCAACCCAGCTGCTTCTAACTTCCTGCACATTGGGTTAACTTCTCCTTTCCTGCATTAAGTTTCTTTTCATATCTGTTGTTCTGGCTACATGTACTTAACCCTTAGGTTTGTCCATGGAATTTCTATCCACCTAGAGAGTAAAAAGATGTCCAGAAATGAATTTAGGCAGAGCTTCAGAATTTGAATCATCTTGTTTATGGCACCAAATAAAGAAAACAATTGAGTCAAGCAAGTGGCCAGGAGTGAATTTAAGCGGTATTTCCACTTTCATTTTCCAATGTATCTGTAAAAATGTTCCAGTCACTGTGTTTATGGCAGATAGTGGAGAAACTCAGAAAGATAGATGGTTGATGACAAAGCTTCCCTTTTACCCCTTTCTTTGAAAAAGATAACCCTCAAACTGTGACTGCTGTTAACTTCAGCTCACATGCCTATCCAGAAAGTGCTTCTTCGGTTGACAAAACGTGGTGCCCATCCTCTGTTTAGCAACTCCCAGGCTGCTGAGTTTGGGTACAAGAAAAGCAATCCAAGTTTGGACCTACAAATAGCAAGTGTTTCATGACTGGGCAACCAAGCACCCCTCAGAGCATCAGCCCCAAGGCCACAACCAGAGTCACTGAAGAAATCGCCAGGGTATCCTTTTATCTCAACACCAGGAGCAACACTTGTCTAGAGAAGACGTGGGTCAATTTCTTAAAAGGGGCTAACAGGATATTTTTAACCCTTGACTGTTAACTCCTGAACTACAGGAAAGGTCCTCACTACTGCTGGAGCTTAAAGGCTCTCGGAGAAGAGGGCACGGCTCTTCCATGCAACGGCACTAATTAGGCAAGGACCAGCTTCAGGGTCTCGACTCAGCACCAGCCAAACTCATGACGAGTGCCAGGGTTTCTCTGAGTGTGAAACTCTGAGCTTTTGATCAAACAACAATAATTTCTTGTTTAAAGTATTGGGAGAGGGTTATAAATAATCAGAAATGTATTATGTAGTCCTGACTAATTCTTAACTTAGTTCCTTGATAGAAGAATGAGAACTGGAGACTCAGCAGTGCAGCTAGCAGAGCAATTTACTGAGGAGGGAATTGGTTCTTGTTTTCATTAAAGCATTCAATCTAAATGTCACATGTAACAATACACATAAATGACCATTCAAAAAAACCCCCACAGTTTGAGCTTATACTGCTAATTAGATGATTTTTTTTTTGTTAATTAAGAGAAATTGGATGGTTTAGGCTCTCCTGGCTTCTTAATTATGTTTGACTGAATCACCATGTGATTCAAGGCAAGCTATTGAGGCTTCACACATCCCAATTCCTGCTTCACTTCACTTTCAGTCTCTTCTGAACTGTCACAACCAGGCCCTATGGGTGTTGGAACACGGTGATATCGGTACTGTGTCTGTAACATTGATTTACTGTGGTCTGTAATTACGCATAACGATTTGAATTTTTGACTTGGCACCACCTTTTTCATTTAAACCGTGCCGTTCTTCTATACCCCAGAGAAACAGCATTTACATAATTGCTCTCAACTCATCTACTTGGGTATTATAAATCAGTCCTGCAATAAAAGACTTCCAGAGACGCTACAAGCATGAGGTTCTCGGCATAATTCAGCCCCCAGGACTATTCTAGTTGAAGGACAGGAATTGAACAGCATTTATTTCTTATTGGACATGAGATGGGAGGGTTGTCGGGAGCCTTTGGGTCCTGGCAGCAAAGAGAACAGGCTGTAGGGTATTCAGGAGGGCTGGGCTGCACCAGACGGCCAGTTCAGATCCACAGGTCGGCTCTCTTTGCTCCTCATCTACCTCTGGGTCCCCCGTCACCTGCCATACAAACTGTGTAGTGTGTGTATGTTCCTTTATTACATGTCTTATATGTCTTTGATCCTCCATCTCATAGATTTCCATATTTGCAAATGCACCTACTTGCTAAACTTTATTTGTAACCTGAAAATAAATGCTATCAGCATTTTCATGGTCATTCATGGAAATACTCAGTGGCAAACAACTGGAGTCCCTGATGCACACGGCCCAGCTGAGGCTGAACAGGCATTGCTCTGCCTTGCTGCGTCAGCTCTCATACTGTACAAAGTGGCCTTTGAGGTCTGTTTGGTGCCACATTTTTCTGATTTTGGTGTTTTTCTTCAGTGATGCTGCTGTTTAAAATGGCCCGAGCATAGTGCTTAAGTGCTGGCCGATGTTCCTAAGTGCAAGAAAGCTATGATGTGTCTTATGGAGAAAACAGAGGTATTAGATGAGCTTTGTTTAGGCATGAGTTATAATTCTGTTGGCCTTGAAGTCACTGTTAATGCATCAACAATATATATTGAATATGATTGTTTAATGACACATAACACAGGTAAATGTATTGATCATCTGATGAAAATGTTGTGAGGCTTGCAGGAACCTAACCCTGTATATTCCCTGGAGCAATGGTTCAGTATTTGCTAATTCAGTGTTCACAGTGACTTATAGAACATAACTATTGCAAATAACAAGAACTGACTATAGGTGTATATTGATACAAACTCCTGATTCCACCTCCCAATCTGGGATATTTTTGTCACATTTGCCTCAGTTTTGTCTAGGCTAGTGGTTCTCAACTTGGCTGCACATTCAACCCCCTTGGAGCCTTTACAAAGACCCTGATGCCCAGGCCCCATTCCAACCAGGTAATTGAAAAGCCCGGCAGTGGCATCGGAGCGTTTGTACTTTTTGATGTGCCTGAGTGTTTTTAATGGTTAGCCAGGCTGAGAACCATTTCGGGCTATCTTCTTGCCTGAGCGTCTCCCCCAAATCCTGCCCCACGTCCTAAACAACACAAACCTCCCAGCTGGGTCCTGCTTCTGCCTGGTCTTAACAAGATGACCCCAAAGAATGGGCATCTTGTTTACTTTTCAAGTGGCTTTTAAAAGACAGCATACAAATCATCACTTCTCCCACCAATGTCTTGTTTGCTTCGGGGTCACGTGCACAGTCCTGCTCGGGCTCTCCAGCCAAGGGTTTCACCACTCTTGCCCAGCTCTCCAGGCACGAGAAAGGAGATTTTGGTACCAGAATTCCAACCTGAATGCTATGTGGGCAGACATTTCTAGATTCCTGACACAAATGTTTTGACTGGGCAACAGTGCCTGCCTCTTGTTGAGGACATATCACTCCTGCAGGAAGACAGGGTCATGAGTTAGTCAGAGGTCCTCTCAGGATGTGAATGAGCCCCAGAAAGCTCGGGGTACACTTTCTCTTAGTCCGCAGGTTCAGCTGCTGAAAGCGTAACCGAGTCGCACTCAGCAAGCACAGCCCTAGATGCAGGGAGCGGCAGCGCCGGCCTCATCGGGGAGCTCGTTGGCGAGGCTAGACTCTCAGCCCCGCCCTTGGCCTGCTGAACAGGGACCTGCCCTTTAAGATCTCAGGAGATTTGCATGCACATTCAAGATGAAGATGCACTGGCTACACACCCAGCTCTGACTTGCTGGCTTGCCACTTGCTCTCATGGTTGTTGGAGCGGCATCAAGCATGACAAAAGCGGCTTGCCAAAGTCTGAACAATCTGGGATTTGGGTTGGGAGTCATGTGACCTGTGTGCCTCAGTTTCCCCCATTAGTCGATAACAAAGGCTTCATCATGGGATTGTTAGAAAACATAAAATCATTTAATGTATGCTAAATGTGTTTTGCAAACTGTAAAGTGCTACAGAAATATTATTAGTTGTCAGAGTAAGAATACCTTATAGAAACAACACGGCTAATGGAAAAAACCAAGTCAAAGTACTAGTCAATCTAATATATATGGAGCATTTTCAGGGCACTGTGTGTGATTTAAGAAAGATCTCTGACTACTTGATAGTGTTTCACAGATTTACAAAAGAATTTCCCACCATGGTCTGTCATACAAAAGAGAGTGTCTCCCCTGCTCTTTCAGAATCCTCATCACAAACTCTTCTCTGCCCCGGTCAGAATCTTCTTCCTGAGTCAGACTCAGCTTGGTCTTGCCTTTCCTCCCACACATTTTAAGTATTCACATTTCATTTCTATTTTCTGGAGGGTCAGGGCATGTGAATCACCTTCTTTTCCATTAGATTTCAGTGCCCCAAACTCCTCCTAAGACCTCTTTGTTCTGACATTGGTAAGCAACATTGAATGCCTGAAGTTCTTATTGAAAATTCTAAGTACCTCCATCCTATTTAGAAATTCAAGCTGTTGTGTGGCTGGGTGACATTGGGTTCTTCATATGCAGAACAAGGGGGTTGGACTAGATGAATTCATTCATTTATTCATCAGACATTTGTTGAGTGCCCCCATGTGCCAGGCTTTAAAAGCTGAAGGCACAACATTGAAAATGCCATTGCAGCCCAGAGGATGATCTCCCCCACCCCTCCCTGAGCCAATCTTCTACAATGCTATTGTTAGCATTTTATGCAGTGCCATTCTCATTTGGACAAGATATTTCCCCCTTATTATTTCTCCATATTTTTTAAAAGTCCTCCTTTTAATACCCATAGAACAACCAGCCAAGGTGTCGGGATCAAGGAACTGCCAGCCGCTCACCACAGGCTAGATTCTGCAGAAGGGAAGACATTCAATTATATCGTTCCTCCCCATTCCTGGCTCATCCCAGTGCTCTAACTTCTCCCACATGTTTTAGGACCTCATGAAAGAGTGACTAAATGAATGAATGCTCTGTCTCTTTACTCTGTTTCTTTCACCTGCCCTGGCTGGGGATCCTGTACTGCATTTCCAAAATGCAGCTCTAAAGACCCATGGTCTTTTGGATGGTCTTTCCTAGTTTCCAAGGACCGTTCCTAGCCTTTCATTCTCCAAGGAAAAGGCCACAGGGCAGCAAGCGCAGCAGTTGCAGCAACTGTTTGCCGAGGCCGACTGAGTGTCGGGTATGCAGCCACATACAGACACACTGACTGTCCCACCTGATCCCCACTCAGTGCCTTACCAGGTAGGTTCTGTCACGTCCACCGCCCCTCCCCAAACTGCACTGTTCACGAGTGCAGAGGATAAGGGACCGGTCAAAGATCAGACAGCTCCGAAGGGATGAAGTTCCCTCACTTGCCAGTCTGCCCTCTTTAGCCAACCCCGCACTGCTTCTCACGGCAGAAAGAATGCCCAGCCTTAGACTCTCGGCCCTGACACCGAATATCCAAAATCCTGAGCAGAGTCTCAGGGGCTCATCTGGAAAATAGTTCAAACAATGGTAATAACCTTCTACCTACTTCCCAGGGTCGCTCTGGGATCACATGCTGCCTGCCTTATCGATCGATTGATCCATCCATCTGTCCATCCATTTGCTGAGCATCTGCCCCATGCTGGGCATACGCTGGGCGCCAGGGAGGATGACGAAGGCCCACTAAGATGATGTATGGGAAGATCGTCTTGAAATGAAAAAATATGAGCTGTTATCTTCCTGGGAAAAAATTTAAGCTAACCTCCTTATTCATTCACTCATTCAACATTTAGTAAACATGTCAATGCACCACTGACTGGCCACTAGGGTCACGGATGCCAAAAAAGGTATAAGAGAAGACAGGGAGGGACAAGTGCAAACAGTATATAAACTGCTTTTTTTTTAACATAATAAGCGTCTATCAATATAAATAATAAATAGAAAAAATAACAAAAATAAAACATCTCTCATTTATTAAACCATCACTTTGTATCATTTCGAAGCACACAGCAGCTAGGAGCCGTGAAGCCCTGCCAATAGCCTAGTGACACTTTGCATGAAAGCAAAGAATTTCTGAAGGAGATAAAAATTTTAGGTGATTCCAGTTTGGTTAATTTACCACAGTATCTTAAGGACTAATGAGAGTCTTTGAGGAGGTGGTGATGCCCTGGAACCAAGAAGGCTCTCTGAACCATGGCACTCCGCTTTGGAATGACAGAATCAAAGGAAGAACACACAGTCGTTTAAAATCCACAGCCCTGAGGAGCATGAACGTCCCTAGAACTGAATTAGAAATCACCTGCTCAACCGCTTGGAAAGCATTTTTCCACTTGGGTTTTCCCCAAGTGGCTCACAAAGCTTATGGTTTTGGTCTTGTGTGGGTGGTCTGTGGGCAGAGACAGGCAGGCATCTGCATAAAAAAGCCTAACCAGCATCTTTTCCTTTTAAATTAAATGCCCAAGGGGCAGCCGACTTAAGAGAAACAACCTAGATTTTTTTTTCCTTTAAAGATGTAAGATAACCAAGATGTTCCCCTAAATGAAAAGCTGTATTCAAAAATGGCTCCCCTGAAATGAACACTGACTCATGAGGTACCTGAAGAAATGGGTATAGAGCTTTTCATTCCTGAGTCAAGACCTCAAGAGAATTGGTAGAGAGCAATGCCAGCGTTTTATTGAAAAGTAGATGTTGCTGTGGTTAGGAGGCCAATGGAGTTGGTCTTAATAGACTTTTAATGATGGTGCTACATTTCTTGGCCTCTTCCTCCAAGAACATTATTTACAGAAGACTGGAAGGTGTAATAATATGTTTCCCTCATTTATTTATTCCCTAATTATTTCAGAATTCCAGAACTTTAAAAGTATGATTTAGGGAACATCTAATCCACCTCTGCCCCTTGCCATTTTATCAGTTAAAGAATCAGAGGCCTAGAGATACAGCAATTGCCCAGTTCACTCAACAAAGCTGACACTGAACCTAAGACTAGAGGCTTGATGTTTTTGTCTTCATCACTCATATTGTATCAATGGTTATTAGTCTTCATATCAATGTCATTGGACAGAGATGAGTAGAATAATGGATCGGTGATCCAAAACAGATAACCCCTCACTTAACACCAGAGAAATGCATTACAGAATCCAAATGCTGAGGACTATAGGTTTGTACAACAGTAACCCAAACATAGCAGGAGTTAGGACCTCCAAAACTGTGGTATGTCACTGGGGCTTTTCCAGAACCAGAGCTGTTGCATATTCACAGTGGGGTGGCATTTTCCAGGTCTGGGCATTTTGTGCACCTGTCCTTCTCATATTCAGTCAAAGTCTTTACCCATGGAAGACCTGTTTCCCCATACATTTAGTCCTGTTTATCAGTTTGGGTTGTATTTATTTATCTGTGGTTTTTATTATGACAATATATTTATGCAAAGGTTTACAACTGGGATGTCTATATGTAGACCTAGAAGCAATCATTTATATACCTAATTATCTAATGAATCAACCAATTTGTCAGTTGAAAAGACTGGGCATTTTAACAGGGATGTCACTATTTTAAGACCTGGGACACACGGTTATTTATTATTTGACACTTTATAGTTACTAACTGATATTTTATAGTTAGCAGAACTGCAGAGTATGTTGGTTTAGAGCCTGACAAAACTTCAGGGATCATATAACCAATCTTTCTGTTTTCTTCAGCCCAGTTTCCAGATAAGACCATAGAAACCGAGGGGAGAGAGTTGACAGGCTGAAGGTCACACTGTGAGTGAAAGGGAATGAGCTCTATCTCGTTCCAGGAATCCTTCTCCCTGGCAAGGGATCTTCAGGCCATCTCTCACCTTCCAAATGCAGATCTTGCT
>JAVSCE010007792.1:0-58332 GCA_032199065.1 Smutsia gigantea
CCTCCACTCCGCAGCCCCCTGCAGGCTTCCGGCAGGGAGGGGCCGCCTCGTCCCTTACTGTCCCCCACACACAGCCTGGAGCAGTTTGGGGAACACAGGGGCTCAGTAATTACCTGCTGACAGATCGGGATGAAGGGCAGAGCCAATGCCACGAGCTGGGGAGGTTGTAGGGACAGGCGTGTGCCGCTCTGCCAGGGCTAGAGCCAGTGACTGGAGTGCCTTCCGGCCACACTGGCCAAGACACGGAGCAGAGCTGACAGATGCCACCGACTGATGGCTGAGGCCTTGTTTACTCCTGAAACGTTGAGAGAGAAAGCAGCAGCTTTGGGGCAGAAACAAGAGATTTAAGAGAAGGTCATAGCCTAGGCCCTCCTGGGAATGGAAAGCCTGTTTCCTGGAGATGGCGAGGAATGTCACCTCGGACTCTGCCATCAGCTGGCCCCCCCGCCCCGCAGGGTCTTGGCACCCCGGGGCTGGGGGCCAGGCGCCGTCCTCGGTGCCGACTCCCGCTGCACACGCGGCACGAGCTGAGCCGCAGCAGGCCCTGGCCCACAGGAGGCAGGGGTGCCCAGAGCTGCAATGCCTCGTCTGGCTGCACGGCCCAACCTCAGTCGGGCAACTTGTTCTGTATTTATTATCATTTTAAATAACTATTCAGGCCCTGCAGGGGCTGGGAGGGTGGGAACAGAATGGCTCCAGGAGGCTTCAGGGTTCAGGGAGGGCCCACAGAGGGGGCCGGCCAAGCAGGGTGCAGGGGCCCACAGGCCTCTCTCCCTCAGGTTCACCTTCTTCTCCAGACACCCTGACAAGTTGACATCGGTGTTAAAATTTTACCATTTATGTAACAGCTCAGTTACTAACGAAGTCTCATTTGCACGTGTCAGAGGAAGAGAAAAATGACACAATTAACCATCTGCCCATCAGCAAAAGGAAGGGGGCCGGGCTGCCAGCCACGTCCAGGCGGCTTCCCCGCCCCGTGCAGCCCGCTCCCACGCCAGAAAAGATTTCCAGTCCTATCCTTCGTCCTAAGGGTCTGGAAAAATTCTCCTTCCACTTATGGGAAGTGTAAAAGACCAGCTTAAATACTGTCCTCCTAACTACGAGAGCCTGCCACCAACGGGAGGCCCCAGCTCACGGCCACCGTGCCCAGCACAAGCAGCTGGCTCTGGCCCCGCCAGCATCTGCATCCTGGAGGTGGGTCAGGCGCACAGCGGCACCAGCCATGGAGGGACAGCAGGAGCAGACACTCCTCCCCAAAAGCCTTCAAAGCGAGAGGCTGTGTCTGTGTTCAGGCGACATGAAGCCCCGAGCCAGCAGGACCTACACGCTGGTATCTGTCAGGCAGGAGAAGGAACGAGGGCCAGCGCATGGCCCCGCACTGCCCGCAGAGGCCTGGCAGGGAGGCCGCCCTCACCTGGATCCTGGGCACGGCCAGGTGGGGGCAAACCCTGCCCTCTCCGGATCTCGGATCCTATAACAAGGGAGCCCTGCAGTGGAGGCACAAGAGACCAAGCCCCACAGCAGGGCACGCGGCAGGTGCTGAGCGAGAGCCAGCCCCGGGGTCGCACCGGGAACCTGCTCCATCAGTACAGAAGGGACCCAAGCCCCGTGCCCAAAGACTGGGATGTTGGTGAGGAGGTGAGGCAAACTCCCAGAGAGCTCTGCAGAGAGGCACGCACGCCTGTTCGGGCAGCACCCCACAATCTAGGAGAGACTCACCTTTCCTGAAGGCGCCAACACCCTGGAGTCAGGCTCCGGGCCATGCACACAGCTGTCGGGACACCCGCAGCGGCCTGCCCCTGGGCGAGGCCTCCTCCTCCCGGGTGCTCCCTCTGCCTGGAGAGACCTCACCAAGGGCCAACTCCTACTTGGGCTTCAGGCCTCCAGTTCAATGTCCCCCGCGCCCCTGGGGCCCATGCCTGACAAGCCCGCCTGCCCTGCCTGCCTCGTGCCCTGGGCTGGCCCCCCACTGCCATGCTGGCTCTCATGTGGCTCCTCAAATATCAGACTCAGCGAGACCACAGGCCATGGTGCTTTCGTGACCCGGTGGGGCACACGTGGCGCAGCAGCGTTCAGTGAACAGGCTCCACTGGAAAGAACACATGACTGAGGGAGGAGGAAACACGGGTGGGCTCCAGCGTCCCACTCTCAGGACCGGACAGCAGAGCTGAGCGCACCTTGCCTCAGAGCGCCAGCCCTCCCTCGGCAGCCGCAAACCACGGGTCGCTGAGACTCAAACGGGGACCCCAAGAGGGAGCTGGGAAGAGGAGTGAGTGAGGAGAGGGCACACATGGTGCCCAGGGCAGCCCGAGGCGCAGCACAGTGGGCTGAGCCACGGAACAGGCCGCCTCCCCAGAGTGCTCAGAACTCCGAACACGGCAGGAGGAAGGGGGCTGGGGGGCCGCCACGCACTTCTGAGTCCCAGTCACAGCTGCTGAGACAGGCCCCAGGAGTGGGAGAAATCGGCCCCCAGGAACTGACAGAGACCTGAAGCCTCAGCCAGTGTCTGCAGACCGCTGATGGAGAACGGCTGTGCTCTACAGCTGCAGAAGCGCCCTGTCAGGCAAGTTCTGACCGCAGCCCCCAGGCCAGCCGCTCAACAGGTGGCATCGGTCAGTAAGTCATGGTGCCGGGGTCACCAGCCCCCAGACGCCAGCGTGGGCCAGGCACGCCCCTGGGCCCCAGCCCTCTGTACCGGAGCCATCAGAGAACAGGGGGCAGAGCAGCGGCACAGTGTGGCCCTTGAGGCTGCAGCCTCGAACTCCAGACCCATGTGCCAAACTGCTGCCTGCCGGCGGTGGCTCTCCCGGGAGGGGAGCTGGTGAAGAACGCGAGAAAGAAGGCAATGTCACCAGCAAGGAGGGGCACTGAACCTGCCTGTGGAGGAAGCTCCCCCCCACACCAGCTCTACAGCTTAAATGAACTTACTCCTCGTTAAAGCCTTAACCTTACGAGAACATGGCAGTGTTACATGTCCACGCCTCATTCAGACATCCCCAGTGCCTGCTCTGTGGGAGGCAGCGCTGCCAGATGCCCCTGTAATTATCCAAGCCCGGTGGGGGGGAGGGGGGCCCAAACAGCCAACATCAAATCCCGCAGCCCCGGCCGGGCCTTGCATGGCCAGGGGGACGGGTCGGGTGTGGCCTGGCCTGCGGCTGCCCTTCCCACGCGTGCTGCAAGTGACAAGATCTGAGTCCCCTGGTGGCTGGGTAGCTCAGGGACTCTTCCCGGGATGCAGGGAAAGGGCCCACTCCCCTCCGAATACTAGAACACGATGAGAATTACACACTGTCCGTCCAGCCCAAAATGGGGCCCCTGCCCCAGCCCCCCCCAGAGCCCGCCTCTCTCCGGGTGCCAGTGTTGGGGGCAGGAGAGGCTGACTCCTGCAGTTCTCCGAAAGCAGTCCATGTGGGAAGCTCACTCTGCCCCGGCCGGGCCCGCCTCCGGTCTCTCAGAGACGCTGTGTCGTGAGTAAGAGAGGAAGGTAGGTCCCTGCCAGCACGAAGCTCACCGTTTAGCACGGACATTGGTCACGGCCAAGTAAACAAGTGCCTGAGTAAGTGCCCCCCGGCATGGCTGGTTTCAGAAGGCAGCACCCAGACCAGGCGGGCAGACGCACCACACACAGGGTGGAGGGTCTCGGTGAGCTCAGGGGGCGGCCTGAGAGGCAGGGTCCTGGGCTTCACACACAGGACAGCAGGGGAGCCGTCTGGAGAAGGGGGGGCGCATCCAGGAAGGAGCAGACAGAGGTTCAGGGCAGGTGGGAGGCGGGGTGGGAATGGAGCCAAGCCCGCTGCTCTGAGGCCACACATCCAACAGGGCAGGAGGGCTTTGCACACCACAGCCCAAGCAACCCTGAGACAGTGCAGGCCAGGCTCCCTGCCACCCGCAGGAGCGCACACACCCTCCAGGAGATCGAGAGGGCGGAGCTCCTGCATGCGTGACTGCCCCCTGGCCAGGAGGACCTACCTCCACAGCGTCTACAACTGGCTCCCGGGAAAAAAGTGTCACTGCTCCCAGCCATGAGTTCAGACGGCTGTGCGTGTGCACACCTCCGGCTCCTGAAGCTGGGGGATCACTGTGGCAGCTCTCACCCTCACGCTGCCCGCCAGGCTGCTGTGCCCAGCTCCACACCTGTCTGGCACTGAGACACGTGTGCTCCTGGGAACACCTGCCAAGCTCTACCTGGTGCAGTGGAGACCCCTCCAACCTGGCTTAAGCACTGAGGAGGAAGCGCCCGTTCCTCTGCAGGGAGAGACAGGCCCTCTCCCCAGAGAATCCTGCCCCTCAGCCCTCCCACAGCCCCCACCCAAGGACACCCCCACAAGGCCTGCACAGAGATCGGTTGCCCGTCGGGAACAGGCTGTAGGGCCTCAGCCAGAATGAACAGAGAAGGAGCTGCCCACAGCCCCTCTCAGAACTAGTGGGCGCGGGTGGCCTTCCCACACTGAGGACATTCTAGGGCCATGAGGCCTCCAAGCCAAGGCCTGGCTCTGCTTCAGCGGAGGAGTGAGCCACCCCCGCCCACAAGGGGCTCCTCCCTGTCCCCGACAAACCAACAGGGGTCTTGATGGGGACCCTCTCAGTCCTGACCGGCACCAGCTGCACATCAGACTGGCGGCAGGGAACGGGTGCCGGAATGCACGTGCCCATCTGAGGAGGCGTGCGTGCCAGCCAAGTGCCATGCGAGCTCTGCCAGGCTCAGCACCAGGAGTACCTGGGAAGGCAGGCACTGCAGCCCGGCTCCAGAAGGGTGAACGTGGGTGCTCCGAGCCCAGGCCGGCACCGCTCGGTCCCCGGCAGCCCAGGAGAAGGGACAGCAGGGCACTAGGAATGTGGTGCTGCAATGGGGCGAGTGGTCATCCCCAGCTGGCAGCCACAACTGGGATGGGCAGGCAGGGCATATAAGATCGCACTGCGGGGTGAGTGCAGCCAGGAGGCCGGGAGATAGGAGGCCTGCACGGAGAGCGCTGGAGAGGCCCGTGGGCCCCAGCAGGAGACCCACTGTGCTCTCCTCAACCCAAAGTGCTTCTCTGCTCCAGCCCGAGCTGTGATAAGCCATCCTCCCACAGGTCACTCTCCCAGCAGGCCCAGCCCAAGGGCAGGTGGCAGGCCTACCCGGCTCACTGACACATCACAGCACGTGCAGCAGTCCCCGCCACACCATAAATACAGGGAGAAGATGAAAAATCAAGCAATTCTCATCCTTGGTATGAATTTAAAGTTTATCTGGGATCTGACTCAGGAAAAAATATTTCATAAAGCCCAAATCTCAGCATTACAAAGTGTAGCGACCTTCTGGGCCTCATTTCATTCCCACTTCCAAACACCCGGAGAAGGTCCCAGGGCCCATGCTCGGCGGGCGGCGTCCCCGAGGGCTCCGAGGAGCATCTGCTGATCCTGCCGGAACCGCCCGGTGCTCTGCCCTTCCTTCCCCAGGGCTCCGCCCAGACGCCCAGCAAAGCTGCCAGCCAGGAACAGGCGATGAAGGGATGGGGAGCGAGCTGCTGAGAATTACCGCTTCTCGGCTGCCACCCCAGACCGGGGGCTGGTGCCCTGGGAATGGTGCCCGGCACCTGCTGCTGGGGAACAGCTATCTCTGGACTTGCCCGCCCAGCAATTCCCAGAGCCCCACACCACAGTGCCCAGGCCCGCGGTGGGCAGGGGACACCAGCGACCCCCAAGAAGCCCTGTCCCAGTAGGCGTCTATCCAGGTTCTCAGAATGTACCTGATTCAAAACCTGCTGACCAAACACCCCAAAATGGATCATTTTAAAATAAAAGCAAACACTGGAGATTTTCATTATGTATGACAACATTTCTGCTAAAACAGAACAAACTTGGGGGTTCTATCAAACTAGTTCCGGTGGGATTCATGACCGCTGTAATCCACTATTCAGGCTCCATCTCATTAACATAGCAGCTTAATTGGCATCTCATGCCAGCATTGTGTCTCACAACGAGCAAGGTGTAATTATGGTAAAAAGAGTACTCCAGCGGTTCTAGTTTAATTTATGTCATTCATCGCGTCAGAATAAGCACAGATGTTCCATTGGAAGACAGAGGAAGATAGGCGGCTTTCAAATGACACTTTTTTAGTTTAAAACTTTATTTAAGATAAAAAGTTATTTAAGTGAAATTTACAATGCAGTGTTTTCTCCCTTTGTTTTACTTGCTATAGGACATTAACTTTCAAAGGCTGGTTCCGTTTAATTTGATTTTTCATTTTCAAATAACATCTGTGTTTAGGTCTAAAAAGCTCTTTGTTTAAACATACAGAGCCCCAGAAAGGGTTTGAACAAAGCCTTCCTCTGTAAACACTTGATCACCAGAAAGGCCTGGTGCACAGAGGGACCCAGGGCTTGGTAGGATGGGGGTCTGCTCTGGCATTCTCTCTTCCGAGCTGGTGGGACACCTCCCTCTTCCGGAAACAACAAAGGTGCCCCCCGCTTAGGCTCAGGGCTTCCCTGGAGGTGGGGACAGGGCAGGAGTGAGGAGAGGCTGCCCAGAGCAGATGCAGTCTCCAGAAAGGGCCAAGCACATCCCATTCCCCCTTCAATGGTTTGTGTCTGAGAGAGCTCTGACGCCAGCCAGGCAGGTGCCCAGGGTACAGCCTGGCCATCCCTGGGCCCCCTTCCCACACCCATCCCTTAGATCTAAGCCACGTGCACAGCTGTGCCACCCTGCATCCCGCAGGGGGTAGGCCTGCCTCTGGGGCCCCATCACCTCTTATTCCACCTCAACAGAACTCAAACGTGGCACTCCGGCCCTGTTCTTGAGCTGGAGCAGGCCCCTCAGTGTCAGACAGGCAACTTCCCCAGGCCTCGGTTTACCTCTCTGCCAACCGGGGAACACCTGAGCTAAGCTGCATGCAGACCACCAGAGGCACCCAGAATCAGGTGCAGAAAAATGACTCCCCAAGCACAGGATATGAATGAAACCTGACTTAGCCCCCACTTGAGTCCCATGTCAGCCACTGCAGCAAGGACACTCAGAAATGGTGGCCCAGGGACAGCCAACAGCCTCGCTGTGCCGTCCCGTGTCATCCCTCCACAGGCCAGCAGACTGAGTCTTCACAGTCACACTCCTGGTTAACTCAGCACACAGGCTCCCTGCAGCAGTGTGGTCTAAATAGTTTGAAACACATCTATGTTTTTATAGCACTATATTTAGAAACCTCTAAATAAAACCCATGGAGAGTGTTGAAATAATACACATTTTTTAAACTCACTAATTGAATGTTGCCATTACAAGTGCTATTTCGGACCATCTGCTAAATATGTAATTTAGGCATTAAGATTCATATCTTACAGGATATGCCAATTATTCCTTTGAATCCATTTGGGTACTTCCTGAATACACACAAGAGGTCCTACAGTTTGTCATGAGAGCACTCTTCTGTTCCACGACACAGAGTCAGGGCCACGGCCAAGGGGCTGCCGGGGGCTCCCCCAGCCACACAGACATCGGCGCCCAGGGATGGGAGGCCAGGCACGAGCCACACCTTCCCGGCCCGAGAAGGCCGCTCTGGGCCTAAGAAGCAGGGGCCTCCATGCCTTGAACCAAAGCCTTCCCCCCACGCTGCCACAGGATCATCGGGCACAGCTATCTAAGTCAGTGCCCAACCCGTCCCCAGAAAACTGCCCCAAATATTCTTGAAACCTCCTTCAGGCCCCGAGCTGCACCCCTATGCCGAGCACAGGGCAGGCACACCTGGGGCTGTCCCATTCCCAGGGCCCAGCATCCTGATGTTCCTGGTACAAGCCAAGCTCAAAGGCCAGGCAAGCACGGGGGCTCGGTGAGGCCGGGAACAGGAACGGGAACGGCAGAGCCATGCACTCCTCCCAATACCCTGCTTCTGCCGCAGCCCGAGAAGACCACATCTGATGCCATCAGCGTGACTCACTCTCCACCACGCCGACTGGGCTGCAGATCGGGTGACTCAGGCCCTCAGCATATGAGGCACTGTTTCCGTGTTCAAGGCAGCCAGTGGTGTGCTCCAGATGTCCCTCTTTGTCCCCAATAAAACTCATCTTGCTGAAGAACTCATCATTCCCGACCATTAAGATGCTGTAGGGCTCCTCTGATCAATGAATTACATTTCTGGATCAAGACTCACCACCCGCCATGGCGCCAGCCTGGGCAATGTCGTCCAGGATTCGCGCCCACAATGCGACGCTGACTGTGTCTCACACGGTCCCCAGAAGAACAAGGAAGCACTTTGTATCCAAACAAAGCTCACTGATCCTTGGGTTTTTTGTCCCTCCCCATTCCCTGGAGTCCGCACAGAAGCACAGGAAAGAAAAGCTGGTCAGGCAACACTAAACCATAGAAAGCAGAGAAGCAAAGGACAAAAACCACATGACCACCTCCACAGATGCTGAAAAAGCAATCGACAAAATTCAACATCCATTCATGATAAAAACTCTCAACAAAATGGGTATAGAGGGCAAGTACCTAAACATAATAAAGACCATACATGACAAACCCACAACTAACTTCATACTTAACAGTGAGAAGCTGAAAGCCTTTCCTTTAAGATCAGGAACAAGACAAAGGTGCCCAACTCTCTCCACTTTTATTCAACATAGTTTTGGAGGTCGTTGCCACAGTAATTAGACAACACAAAGAAATAAAAAGCATACAGATTGGTAAGGAAGAAGTTAAACTGTCACTGTTTGCAGATGACACGATATTATACATAAAAAACCCTAAAGAATCCACTCCAAAACTACTAGATCTAATACCTGAATTCAGCAAAGTTGCATGATACAACATTAATACACAGAAATATGTTGCATTCCTATACACTAACGATGAACTAGCAGAAAGAGAAATAAGGAAAACAATTCCATTCACAATTGAATCAAAAAGAATAAAATACCTAGGAATAAACCTAATGAAGGAAGTGAAAGACCTATACTCTGAAAACTACAAGACACTCATGAGAGAAATTAAAGAGGATACCAATAAATGGAAACACATCCCGTGTTCGTGGATAGGAAGAATTAATATTGTCAAAATGGCCATCCTGCCTAATGCAATCTACAGATTCAATGCAATCCTTATCAAAATACCGACAGCATTCTTCAACAAACCGGAACAAATAGTTCTAAAATTCATATGGAACCACAAAAGACCCCAAATAGCCAAAGCAATCCTGAGAAGGAAGAATAAAGCAGGGGGGATCTCGCTTCCCAAATTCAAGTTCTACTACAAAGCCACAGTAATCAAGACAATTTGGTACTGGCACAAGAACAGACGCACAGACCAGTGGAACAGAATAGACTCCAGATATTAACCCATACATATGTGGTCAATTAATATACGATAAAGGAGCCTTGGGTATACAATGGAGAAATGACAGCCTCTTCAACAGCTGGTGTTGGCAAACATGGACAGCTACATGTAAGAGAATGAAACCGGATTACTCTCTAACTCCATACACAAAAGTAAACTCGAAATGGATCAAAAAACTGAATGTAAGTCATAAAACCATAAAACTCTTAGAAGAAAACATAGGCAAAAATCTCATAAACATGAACAACTTCTTCATGAACATATCTCCATGGACAAGGGAAACAAAAGCAAAAATGAACAAGTGGGACTATATCAAGCTGAACAGCTTCTGTACACCAAACAGCAAAGGACACCATCAGTAGAACAAAAAGGCATCCTACAGTATGGGAGAATATATTCATAAATGACATATCCGATAAGGGGTTGACATCCAAAATATATAAAGAACTCATGCACCTCAACAAACATAACGTAAATAAGCCAATTAAGGAATGGGCAGAGGACATGAATAGACACTTCTCCAAAGAAGAAACTCAGATGGCCAACAGGCACATGAAAAGATGCTCCACATCGCTAATCATCAGAGAAATGCAGATTAAAACCACAATGAGATACCACCTCACACCAGTGAGGACGGCCAACATCCAAAACACAAACAACAACAAATACTGACGAGGATGTGGAGAAAGGGGAACCCTCCTACACTGCTGGTGGGACTGCAAATTTGTACCACCTTTGTGGAAAGCAGTATGGAGGTTCCTCCAAAAACTAAAAAGAGAAATACCATTTGACCCAGGAATCCCACTCCTAGGAATTTACCCTAAGAATGCAGCAGCCCAGTTTGAAAAAGATATATGCACCCCTATGTTTATCGCAGCACTATTTACAATAGCCAAGAAATGGAAGCAACCTAAGTGTCCATCAGTAGATGAATGGATAAAGAAGAGGTGGTACATATACACAATGGAATATTATTCAGCCATAAGAAGAAAACAAATCCTACCATTTGCAACAACATGGATGGAGCTAGAGGGTATTATGCTCAGTGAAATAAGCCAAGCCGAAAAAGACAAGTATCAAATGATTTCACTCATCTGTGGAATATAAGAACAAAGAAAAATCTGAAGGAACAAAACAGCAGCAGACTCACAGAACCCAAGAACGGACTAACAGTTACCAAAGGGAAAGGGACTGGGGAGGATGGGTGGGAAAGGAGGGATAAGGGGGGAAAAGGGGCATTACGATTAGCACACATAATGTAGCAGGGTGGGGGGGGGGGATATGGGGAAGGCAGTATAACACAGAGAAGACAAGTAGTGATTCTATAGCATCTTACTACACTTATGGGCAGTGACTGTAATGGGGTATGTGGTGGGGACTTGATAATGGAGGGAGTCTAGTAACCACAATGTTGCTCATGTAATTAATGATACCAAAATAAAAATAATAAAAAATAAATAATGGAAAAGCACAAAATATTGCAAGAATTTGCAAAATGTGACACAGAGACATGGTGTGAGCAAATGCTAATGGAAAGACGGTGCAGAAAGACTTGCTTAATGCAGGGTTGCCACATATTGTCAATTTGTGAAAAATGCATTATCTGCAAAACACAATAAAATGAAGTATGCCTGTAAAAAAAAAAAAGGCAGAGAAGCATTTCTACAGGAAGTCTCTGGGGCACACTGAGGCTACGTCCTCGGGGGACTGTCAGGTGAGAACAAAAGGAGAGCAGAGAGACAACACCTACAGGGAGGGACCCCCCCCCTCCCCCGGCGTCGGGGTCCTCGGCCCCGGCCCTGGCGTCACCGTGCAAGCCCCCAGCACCACATGTCCCCGCAGCCCTGCAGTGAGGGAAGGTCACCATCCTGAAGTCGCGGAGGAGCTCAGACACTCTACACCCCTAGCCCTGAGAACAGCGCAGAGCACACTGCCAAGGCAAGAGCGGGCCGCTGTGAGGAACCGCAGTGCTCATACGCGGCCAACAGAGGCAGAAGGAAGTCCCCTCTAGGAACAGCTGGCTGTTTCCTGCAGCTGAACATACATTATGACCCCGCCACCCACCTCCAGGTGTCCGGTCATGAAAAATGAAAACTTGCTTGTGCAAACAAATGTTCACAGCTGCTTACTCAATTTCACCAAAGACCGAACAGCTCAGATGTCCTTGTCCCCACAAGGATGAACTATGGCACAACCAGCACGGAACGTGACTCGGCCACATGGAGCTCGGCCTGTGGTTCGTGCACAGCTGGGGCAGTTCTTGAATGTTTTGGATGGGTGAAAGCAGCCAGACCTGAGACCACGCACCAGATGAGTCCACCTCTATGGCCTCTGGACAAGGCTGAGCGAGCGGGACAGAAGACATGGCCACGGTTCTCAGGGTGGGGGTGCAGGCGGGCTGAGCACGCGGGAAGTTCGGAGTGCTGGACGCGCTGGGCATCGCCTCCTAGAGGTGCATACCGCACACATGCCACGGAGCCAATGCTCCTGCATGGCGCTCAGAACCGAGCCAAAGCATGGGGTGGGGGCAAATGAGGCACAATCATTGCTCATCCCGACGGAACTGCCGCGAGCCGCACGACACGGGGGCTAAACCAAGACAGTACAGCTGCAGACAGAAAGGCTGCCGCACTTGGCTGTCCCCAGAGACGTACGGTGATGCTCTAGAGGCTACATTAACACCACTAGGCAAATGGGAAACGTGGTGTGTAATGACGGCCAGGTTTCTCATCATCAGAGAAGGAAATTACAAACCAGGGGGTTAGAATGACCCCAGCAACATGACCTGGAGATGGCGGGTATAAGCAGGAGTTCCCATCGCCCACCCACACAGTCAGGAACACAGGAACAAACAGGCATGGGTGCCCGGAAGAGAACACACACACGCCAGCTCTGTCCGCTGAGGGCTGAGAAGTGGGGGCACAGCCCACACCCAGGACTGGCTCGCATCAAAAGGAACCAGGGCTCCTTGGAAAAGTGATGGACTCCAGAAAGGGGCCAGGGAATAAAAGTTTAGAGCACCTTGTGGTGCCAGAAGAGAGAAAATGCTTTAAAAAAAAGGATGCAAGCAAATCAAAAGGGCATAGGCTGCAACCACAGAGAGCTCCTGGCGGCCACCGCAGACCCACCTGAGCCCACGAAGGGGCACGGCCAGACTCCCAGCCGTGGGGCAGACTGAATGCCCACAAGTCCACACCAACCGGCAACCTGGGGGGGAAGGACATGTGCTGACCTAAGGTGCCAATCAGCAAAGGCAGGGAGATTAGGGAAACAGAAAACTGCCCTCCACCCCCACAGACCTCAACGCTGCTCCTCTGACCAATGCTTAACGTCAGTGGGTGCAACAGTTCAAGAGGAAACAGGACACTCACACGGTCTCAAAGTACCTCCCCCGGGACATGTATTGATCAGAACGGAAGCACCCTCTCCTCAGTGGAGGAATAAGCGATCAAGGCGCCCGGTAAGGGGGCTGGCAGTGAAGACAGGTAAGGAGCGACAGGGCGGCAATTCCCGGGACTGAGCACAGGTCTTCCAGGATGACCAGGGGCTTTCATCAGGAAGGCAGGCCCATGACACAGTGCCTGGACCTGCCCTGCCGGGGCCCCACCTGGAGACTGGGGTCCTGACTGCAGGTCACGGTGGGGTGCCATGCCTCAGTTTTCCACAAAACCGGTCTCTGGCCGAGAAGGCTACCGTGGGCGATGAGGAAGTGTGTGCAACAGAAGGCTTCTGAAGCCTGGCCCTCGGGGAGCCCCCAGGCCGCCGGGGACGCACACTTGGGCTCCCATCCAGGAAAGCAGCCTTCCTGATAAGGGTCTGCCACCGGAGCTGGGTGGCCTGGGGCCAGAGGAGATAGGCAGAAGCCAGGCCAGTAAGAGACTCCTGCTTCCCCCACCAGGGGCCACCAGTGGGCTTTCCTTCCTGACAAGCCAGGCATACCCCAGAGGAGCTGAGGGTCTGCAGACAAGCCCCCAGGGAACCTGCTCTCCCATGTGCCTTCTGTGAGCCAGATGAACCCTTGTGGAGCTAACAGGCAGCTAGCCCAGCACAGTTTTGGGACACACAGGTGCACCCCACCCCCAAGAGTCATGACTTTGAGACAGGCGGCTGCCAATGTCAAGTGGTGGGTGGGAGAGGGGAGAGATGCTGGCTGGGCAGACAGCACAGGCCGAGGCCTTGAGCACGACCATCTATGGACAGGTGCCACCAGCCTCGGGGCACAAGCATGGCAAGAGCTGCAGGTACCACAGAGCCACTCCCTGACCAACACCCTGGGCCCGGCTGGCCACCCAGCCTGCAGCGCCCTCAGGCTCAGCCCACACTCGGAGGTCAGCACGGTGGTTGGAGAAAGGCCAAGCGGGGGGAGACTTGGAGGGGATCTGGGCTGAATGACGGGCCCGGAAGTCCAGGCTCAGCCCCTCAGGTGGCGGCTGCAGCTCAGCACGCGCCCTCCTGGCTCCTCCAACAGGGCGCGCACCCGACTGCTGCGCTCGCAGCCCCCCCCCCCCAAGGCCGACGCCCCGGGCAGAGGGTCCCAAACCGCGCTCCATCCCAAGCTCTGACACCGGCCTGGACCCTCCTGTTCCCAAAGCGCTGCTCTCCTGGGAGGCCGCGGACCCACCTCATGCTGGCACACATCCAGGTTAAGCCCAAGGCCTTTGGCCTCCCTGCTCCTCCCCCCAGATTCTTTGGACCTACACAGGCCAAAACCCGGACGTCCGAGTGCCTCCCCTGCTCTCTGCCCCTGGCCTGCCCCCAGTACCACCGGGCCTCCAGGGCTATTTCCTCCCGGCCCATCCAGTCCCCAGAACCACCACCTCTCTCCTAATTTCCCACTAGTTCGCCCCACACCAGCAACCCACCCAGTACACTATACCACGTAACACTCTGCAACAGGGTGGGCTCTGACAGTATCACCCCCACCCTCCAAACAACCCTCTGTAACTTCCTTTTAGGCTGAAAATAGTCAGACTCCTGGGGGCAGGCCATCCCTATGCCAGCCACAAACCAGATCCACAGATACATCCTCTGAAAGCCCACACGACCTGCTGTGCATGGACACAAACTGACCAAGTGCCAGGAGGGCCTGGGCAGAGCACTGCCAGGCGTCAGATCATCTGGAGATGTGCACAGACCGCTTCCGGGCCCTGCAGACCTGCAGCGCAGGGGACGGGGCTCCCAGACACTGCACCGCGTCCACTGCCACAGGGCAGTGGCTGCCCCTTCATGCACCTGCCCCGCCGGTTGGGCTTTCTATGCTGTTTATGAGCACAGTTCTCAGAAGCCGCCTCAACACCAGGAGCTGTGTCCTCCACTGTTTTGTTTCCCCAACAGCACAAAGCCAAACGCTTTTTTAAAACATAAAACATTATAATGATCTTGGCACGCCATTCTGAGAGACGTGTAAACAGAAGCAGAGCTAGAGGAGGCGAGAACAACCAAGCGGGAGAGCTCAGCCTCAAACTGCCTCCCGTGCTGGCGTCCGGGGGGAGGCCAGGGTCTCCCCAGCTCGGCCGTCCAAGGCTGCAGTGCACACACGCACCACCCTGGCCCGTGGCCCAGGGGCAGAGCAAGGAAGGGGGTCTCTTCTGTTCTCCAGACACTGAGGCACCTCTATAGGGCACTCAACACAGAGACAGGCAACGGAGCTCAGCCACGAGAACAGACGGGCCTGCGTGGAAGCTGGTATGAGCTGCAGCCCCATCAGGACATGGGACTGAGACAGACATGAACACTCCATCTCTGGGTGTGTCACGGGGGACCAGCTGAGCAGAGGCCCCAAGCTCCCACAGGGAGCCCCACACCATGGCCATTCGGGACGTGCCGGGCTCCCTGTGGCCAGCCCTGCACTGGGGCACTGACGGTCCCCTGGCTTAGTGGGTTCATGGTGAGTTTGTCCCTCAGAACTGACTGGCAGCCTCCATCCCCACGTTAAGCGCAGGCACTAGGAATGGCTAAGAGGACTGGGCCCCAGGGGGAGGCCGCCAGCCCAGCGGTGCTTGCTCCTCACAGGAGATATGTGGCCTCACACCCCCATGCCGTACAGACATGGCAGCTCCGAGGGGACGGCAGGTGGCTGTGAACAGCCCGCAGGCATTGCCATCCGGATGAGCTGGCAAGCACTCACCCGCCTGGCGCTTGGGCCCGGGGCCGGCGTGCTGCAGGTCCACGCAGGCTCGTCAGCAGGCACCTTCACCCTCTGCCTTCGGGTCAGCACCTCTGTGGGGAGCAGTGTGGAGGGGCCGGGAGAAGCCTTGGGTTGCGGGTCAGGGCCATCCTCACCGTGGCCTGCAGGAGGCACTGGGTGCCAGAACCAGGTGGGCACTGAGCCACCTAAAAACCTGCACGAGGCGCCACAGGGACAGAGGCATCTTCCTGAAACATGACTAGGAGTCCCATCTCAGCTCCCTCATGTGGCTGCGAGCTCCAGAGACCCTCCTATTCTGTCCCCAGCATCAAGCCAACTGCCTGGCCCTAGCTGGTACCACAGGGACACGCAATCCATACAGACAGACAGGGAGCAGATAGGGCAAAGACGGGAAGGAGAGGCACAAGACACACACAGGCAAAAACAGAGAGAAAGTTTGGGAAAATCCAAAGCTGTTCAAAGCAACTGCCCAGTGGATGGGTCTAGAAGGACCGATGGCCATCAGCTTCTGTGACATGTGGACCCCAAGGGAGGAATAAGGAGTAATTTCTACTGTTTTAACTTACAATTAAATGAATGAGAAATAAACAGGAAATAGACAAACCACTGCCACCAAAGAGCCTGGGAGTGGAAGCTAGGGACTTTCTGCGGCCTGGCTCTGTGACTGCAGCCAGACAGCCCGGCCTCCAGGGCCTCGGGACATGGGCCTCTGTCCCAGCTCCGAGCCGTCAGGATGAGGTCGGCAGGCTCCTCGGCCCACCCACCCCGAAGACAGGGATCACCGCGAGGAGGACACTTGCAGACGGGCAGGCACGGGCCCCTGCAGCGGGAAGCGCCCAAGGCCCGGGGGGGTGGGGGCCGAGGTGCAGATTCAGGGCCATCCACACTGACCTGCTCCCTTCGCCGCCCCCCTGCACCTTACATCAAGGCGGGTTAGCTGTGGCCGCACCTTGTGCCCTGGGCTTCGCAGTATCACTTATGTCGTTTACTTGAATGTTTGTGGCAACCCAGGGTCGAGCACATCTGTCGGTGCCATTTTTCCAACAGCACCTGCTCACTTCGTGTCTCTGTGTCACACTTTGGTAATCCTCACACTATTTCAAACATTTCCATCATTGCTATAGCTGTGGTGTCTGCACCTTTGATGTCACTTTGTAATTGGGGTGCCACGAACTGCACCCATGTGACGGAGACCTTAATCGATAAATGTCGTGTGTTCTGACCACTCCACTGACCAGCCGCCCCCGTTTCTCTCCCTGTCCTCAGGCCTTCCTATCCTGAGACAACAGTATTGAAATTGGGCCAATTAAAAACCCACTACGGCCTCTATGTGTTCAATTGGAAGTATGTCTCACTTTTACATCAAAAGCCAGAAATGAGGGAAAAGCATTTTCAGTGAGGAAGGCATGTCGAAAGCTGAGACTGGCCAAAAGCCACTCTTGTGCCAAACGGCCAAGATGTGAGCACAAAGGAAAAGCTCTTGCAGGCATTAAAATGCTCCTCCAGGAACAACCAATGATACAGTGAAACGGCCTGACTGCTGACGGGCAGGTGGTGTGAGTGGCCTGGCAGAAGATCAAACCAGCCACGATAGTCCCTTAGGCAAAAGCTGCGCCCAGAGTGAGGCCCTGATGCTCTTCAATTCCATGAAGGCTGAGAGCCGAGGGGGCTGCAGAGGAAAAGCGTGAAGCCAGCGGAGGTCGGTTCATAAGGTTTAAGGAAGAAGCCTTCTCTGTAACATCCAAGCGCAGGGGAAGCAGCAAGCGCTGATGGAGAAGCTGCAGCAAGTTACCCAGAAGGTCCGGCTGAAAGAACTAAGGAAGGTGCTGCGCTAATCAACAGCTTTTCTCCGCAGATGAAACAGCCTCCTGGGGGAAGAAGATGCCGTCAAGGACTTGCACAGCTGGGAGGAAAGTCAGTGCCTGGTTCAAGGCTTCAAAGGACAGGCTGACTCTCGTTAGAGGCCGATGCAGCTGGTGACTTTAAGGTGGAGTCAATGTCCATTTACCATTCTGAAAATCCTAGGTCCTCAAAATTATGCTAAACCTACTCTGTCTGTGCCCTAGAAATGGAACAGCACAGCCTGGACGACAGCGTGTCTGTTTATAGAGTGGTTTACAGAGAACGTTTAGCCTGCTGTTGAGACCAACTGCTCAGAAAAAAAGATTGCTTTCAAAACGCTACTGCCCCAACCACGCACCTGGTCGCTGATGCACAGATGAGCCCTCACGAGAGGGACGCCGAGATCAGCGTGGTCTCCATGCAGTCAGCACGGCACCCTTTCTGCAGCCCATGGGTCAGGCAGTCATCTGGACTTTCAAGCCTTCTCACTGAAGAAATACATTCCGGAAGCTCCAGTGGCCATAGATGGCGACCCCTCTGCTGGATCTGGGCAAAGTGAACTGAAAACCTTCTGGAAGGGAGCCACCATTCCAGATGCCATTGGGAACATGTGCGATTCATGGGAAGAGGTTAAAATATCAACATCACCAGGAGATTCGAAGAGGTCGGTTCCAACCCTCAGGGTGACTGTGAGGGGTTCAAGCCTTCAGCGAGGGAGTCACTGCAGACGTGGAGGAAACAGCGAGAGAACTGGAACTACAAGTGCAGCCCTGATGCCGGGACCGAATCCTGCAACCTCGGGATAAACGCAAACGGGTGAGGCGCTGCTCCCTAATGAGGAGCACAGAGGGTTTCTTGACAGGGAATCTGCTCCTGGGGAAGACACTGTGAGGACGGTTGACATGACAACTAAGGACTTAAGAGTGTCATCTAAACTGAGCTCATAAAGCAGCAGCAGGGATTGAGAGGACTGTCTCCAGTCTTCAAAGTTCCACTGTGGGTAAAACGCTATCACCCAGCATCGCACGCTGGAGAAATGTCTGTGAAGGGAAGTGCCCACCCGCCCGGCCAACGTCTCTGTTGTCTCAGGAAACGGCCCCGCCACCCCATCCAGCAGCCATGACCCGGACCAGGCGGCAGCCGTAAGCGCGGAGGCAAGGCCTCCCCCAGCAAAAAGATCACGACTTTGAAAGCTCAGGTGGTAGTTAGCATTTTTTAGCAATAAAGCGTTTTGAATTAAGGTGTGTACACTGCTTTGTTGTGACGCTCTGGCGCACTTAATAGATGGCAGTGTAGTGTAAACATGACCTTTACGTGCACTGGGAAGCCAGAAAGCTCATCTGACTGCTTTATTGCAACATTCCCTTTACTGCAGTGCTCTGGAACCAAACCCAGAGTCCCTCCGAGACGAGCCCGTAATATTTCCTATTTGATAACTGCCACTTAAAAATCTAATCAGAGTCCTGGAACCACACACCAGGCACCAACTCATGCCTGCTCTGCCTAGTGAGAGCTAATGATACGGCCCGGGGACCTGAGGCAGAGGCCAGCTCCTACAGGAGGCAGTGTGGCCACAGGGCCCCGAGAACAGCACCCTCCGAGCCTCTGGGGTGGCCCGGCCGGTCACGGCAGGTGGCTTGAGTCCCAACTGCACAGATGAGGAATGTGAAGTCGTGAGCAGTCACAGCTGGTGAGGAGCAGGGCAGAACGGACGCTCTGATGTGCAGGCCCCAGAGCCTCACATCTATCAGCCCCAGGTGGGCACTGTCCTGCGGGCAGTACTCCCCTGAGATGGGGAGCCAGCCGTCCACCACAGCCTCCCACTCTAGGGGGACTCTGTCCAGCGGCCACAGGGAGCACGTAAATCAAGTGGGTGGCCATGACGCCCCAGCCCCATCTGCTGAAACTGGCCCTGGGGGGCAGCTCGAAACAGGGCCAGCTCGGGCCTGAAAGATGGAGCGACAAACCCCAGGACGGGGGCTCGGGCCACCGGCAGCCAAGCAGCCATGCAGGAAAAGCCTGACAGCAAGGGAAGGTGGAGGGTGAGCTGGTCAGCCCTGCTTCTGTGTGGTGGGCCCCCCAGTCCCCAGCCACTAGCAGAGGGGACGTGCTGTGCAGGCCTGTGGGCCGCAGCTGGGACTCCCTCTCCACAACCCGGGGGGCGTTCTGGACCAGGGGCGGGCGCAGCCTGAGCTGAGTGACAACCCCAAGCAGACACTCAGAGGGACATTGGGCGCCAGGAAGCTGGTGTTGAGGCAGAGTGGGCCTGGCAGCAGGCGCGAAATCAATAGCCTCCCTCCAGCCGTGGGTCCCTGCAGGTAAGGAATCAATCAGACAAATGCTCCCCGTCTGTTCCTGCTGAGCCAAGAAGCAAGCTGTTTGCCATTCATGCCCAGAAACGAATAAATAAAGCCACCAATTAGTCAGCACCTCTGTTTCTCTGGCGAAAGCTGCGTTGGTTCTGACAAGGAAGCCAGTGCCCTGCGTGGCCTCCATTAAGGCAACCGGAGGACACGGCGAGCCAAGCACTGTGCCCACGACCTGTGGGAGCTTGGGGGCTACGCCCTCGCAGGCCACGAGAGCCCCAGGGTCAGGGTGCAGCCTGCAGCCAGGCTGGCTGCCGCCTCTGAGCCGGAAACACAGGGCTGCACGCCAGGTGCCGGGGAAGGCTCCATGCTGCCCACGGCTAAGGATGCCACGGGAGCCCCCAGCTCTCCACAGGTCACCCCAGACCCCGGGGAGGACCTGTCACCAGTGGGACTGGCCGGGACCAGGCTCCCTGCCTCCGGGTGCTGAGCACCCTCCGACGTTCTGCCAGCCCCCTTCGCTGCGGGCTGGAGTGAGTCCGTCCTCAGAGGCGCCTTCTGCTGCCCTTCCCTTCAGCCGCTCCGGCTTGTCAATGTGTGGAGCCAGCTCAGACACAAAGGCACCATGCAGCCCCCGGCCACCCACGCCCCTGTCGCCACCAGGGCAGTCGCTCAGCGAGGGCCCAGGTCAGTCTGTCCTGCCCAAAAGGCACCAGATCAAACTCCCTGACAGGCCGGCGAGGACCTGACAGGGAAGCAGGTGGGTGACCCCACGCCAGGCAAGATGTCCCTGGGCCACTCCACGTAGGTGCATGGTGACAACCTCAGGATGTCCCACTACAGAGCGGCAGCATTGTGGCCCTGCTCACACAGCCATGCAGCGGGGAGGCCTGAGGCCTCTGGGCCTGGGGGGCTCACACAACCATGCAGCGGGGGGGCCTGAGGGCAGCATGTGCTGGGCAGGACAGTGCCAGGACAGGCTCAGTACAGAGGAGGGAGTGGCCCCCCCAGACAGGCTTCCCCCCTTCTGAACCTCTGCGGCTGCGGGGGCTCTGAAGGCCCTCCTGCACACACAGGGAACAGAGATGCACTGTGCACAGGCCTCAACCGCGGGTGAGGACTCCCCAGGGCTGCCAGCACCAAGCAGGGGGCTGCTGACAAGGCAAGAGGGGCCTCCGTAGAAGAGCAGCGGGGAGGTCAGGCCTGGCAACAAAACCAGACTGCCTGGAAGGACAGAGCACAACCACAGAACCCTGGCAGAGAGGAGGTTTCAAGAGTGCCAACCTCAGCTGGTCTGGAAGGGTCTGGACCTCCGTGGGAGCTGGCAGAACTGCCCCGGATGCTGGGTCCTCGCACAGCAAGCACACTGCCTGACAGCCCCGACAGCTAGCGTTCACCCGGACCCCCGCCTGGGGAGATCAGCAAGCTAGCAGGTGGCCCTGCCCCAACACCACACTGTCCATGAGTCACCACCTTGTCCGGGTGCTGGCAGGGCACTGTGACATGCATGTGAGAACAAGGGGCGGGGTCTCTGGACCCAGGAACCATGGCGTGCAGGGTGGGCAGCCTCCTTCTGTTCAATACGGTGACACAGAGGTGGACTGCAGAGGTGCCTCCCCTGGAAGAGTCACACCAGGACTCTGCCTGAGGGAGCCGGGGGCCACCGATGGGTGGGGATATTTCTGCTGGGACCTGGGGACAGAGGACAGGTTGGAATCTGCCCGAGAGACAGGAGAGAAGGAGAGTAAGGTGCCACCAGGTAAGAACGGTGTGCTGCCTGCTGCAGACCGCGGCCCGGACACATGGTGCCCAAGCAGACGAGACGGGGCAGCTCCGCGCACCGAATCGTCATCGTGACAGCGACAGTGACCCCAGAGGAAGGCCGCCGGGCACAGGGGCCGCCACTACCGAGAAGGGCTAGTGTGTGCGCCCCTCACAGCCAAGGCACCTGTCACCGGAAGGCTGGGTCCCACCAAGATCTTGTGCACAGTTGACAACACAGCTGGGTACAGACCCAGGTGTCGGACCCCAGAAGCCTCTCTGTCTCCTGGAGGGATTAGTCCCAGGCAGTCGGTGCGAGCCCCACCTTCAGAAAACCACCCAGTGCCCCAACAGAGAGGCCGGGGAAGGTGGGTGGGGCCACTGAGCAGGTAAACCAGGAAGGCGGGAGCCCACGTCCCGGGTAGCATGGCAGCAAGTCGCCCCGGAGGTCTTGGCACCCTTCCGTGCTCACCAAGCCCCTGGACATGCACAGCTCCTGGGAGGCCAGGAGAGACGGTAAGAAGTGGACGCACACACAGGTCCGAGACAAGGAGACAGCTCGGTGCTCCTCGCATGATGGGTAGTAGCAGAGCGCTGGGTGGAGGGGTGGCAGCCAGCCTGAGCCCGGGCTGAGCCCCCCGTTGGCAAGGGCCACCCTGGAGGAGTCCTTCGTTCCGTCCACCAGCGCTGCTGTCCACCTGGTGACATTCCAGAGCGCCAGGTGACACTTCCCCCAACTCAGACGAGATGCCCTGTATTTCCAGGACAAGGTTTCTGCCATGGCCTCATGCGCTCTGCTCCGCAAGCACTCGCCGGTTCCAGGGAGCCCAGGGACCATACGACAGACTCAACACGAGACAGACCCCGCCAAGGCAGGTGGCTCCTGACTGGAGGGGAGATGGGCCGAGGTTTCCCAAGGCTTCCGCACAGGAGGTGACGGTTAACCGCTAAGCCTCCTCCCAGATGGGAGAGAAACACCCTCAGAAGCCCAGACGCTGAGCGACGCGAGGCCTCTAGATGCTGTCAAGACACAGACAGCCTTGCCGTGGTTCCCATCCACTGGCTTCCTGGGGCTTTGGCTCGCAGCTCTTAAAATACACAAGATGATATCAAGGAAGAGTCCTGACATTCGTCCAGCCTTACTATCTCAGGAAAACAGGCTCTCTGAGAAGTCAGCTCAAAGCATCTATTTAAAAGAGAGCCAGCACCCAGCTTCTAAGAAGCAGCCAATTAGCACCTGGCCCGCTGTCCCCTGCCTGCCGACATGTACGGTTCTGCAGATGAGAAAAGCCGATGGCGATCAGCCAGTCCCTTTAAAAGGGGGCTGCTGCTCTTGGGCTACTTCCCCGAACAGAGCCCCTGCCTGGGCAGGCCCAGTCCTCGCTGCCACTCCCGGAGGGACCTCCGAGGCCTGCACTCAGGCTCCTCCCCTGTGCAGGCCGCACCGTGAGCCCGGGCGAGGTGCTCACGGTCAGGGTGGACGTAGCAAGGGCTTGAAACTCCACTGCCAGAACGCCTGCGGGAAGCAACCTCAGGGGGTCCCAGTACATTGACCTAAACAGGCAGCTTCAACTTTCATTTTCAAATAAACAAAGACCCAGGCACTGACACATACGCTGAAGGGTCAGAGACAAAGGGTGGGACAGGTGTGGTTCCAGAGCCCTGGGACCCCCCTCTGCTGGGCACGCACGCCTGGACCCTGAGGAGCCCCCTTCATACACCCCCACACGAGGAGACCCAGGGCGGGCTGGGAGGACCGCCCGCTTCTGTCCCCCGCCGTCTCTAAACATGCAGGCTGGGCAGACCACTTGTCACGGAACAAAGGCTCAGGCAGCAGTTCTGCCCGTCGCCAGCCCCACATGCAACAGCCTCAGTTCTGGCTTCATTAAAAGGCACAGATCTCACAAGAAACACCCCAGCGTCACAGTGCGAGGTGATAGGCTGACAAATCATGTGCCCGTGTATCTAATAGGGCATTTCAAACAAATGGTGAATTAACACTGAGACTCTCTAATAAAGCAGTCGATCTGAGTAATGATGTGCGCGTGGCAAAGGCAGGCACGCGTGCAGACGGGCAGGGCGCCTCTCAACGCCCCCGCTCGGCGGCGCCCGACGCTTGTGTCCCCAGTGACAGTCCATGACGCCCGAGCCGACCCGGCTGCCCCAGCAGACAGCTGCGCGGCACTGCGCCAGGGGGCCGCGCCCGGGTCGGGGAGGGAGGACCAAGACAACACGCCGCTGCTCTGTGCGTACAACATGGAGGGGGACAGACACGACGGCAGCTGGCTTCTGAAGGTGTCCGGGACATGCAGGGGGAGGCGCTCATTCGGCTACGGGAAGGCCGGAGAGCCGCACGGAAAGCAGGCGCAAGGCAAGGCCAAGGCTGGGGGGTCCAGCAGCACTGCCTCCGAGAGGGGCCGGGAACCAGGACAGCAACGGCTTGGGGCGGGAGCTCCGCAGCCCTCGCTGAGGAGGGTCTGAGGCCCCCAAGGAGCGCCGCCGGTGTCTGCGTCAGCACACCGCCAGGTCCCCCCACCAGGAGATGCCTGGACCACAGGCTGCTTGCTGTGGGTCTTGGGGTCCAATTCCCGTGGAGCTGGGTTGAGAAAAAGGCCCACGGGGCTGGCTCCCCACAAACCCAGTGCTGTCGTGGACGCGGCTGGCGTGGGAGCAGCGGTTGAGACAGCAGGTCCAGGTGAGAATGGCCAGGCTCAGAACAAGCCTGAGAGGGTTGGAAGCACGGGCCCTGTGGCCTGAGCAGTAGGAGCCTTCAGCAATCTGCACACGCCTGAGGGCAGGCGCCGGCCCCCGACCCTGACCCGGCACTGTGAGGGTACTTCTAACAGACACCTGTCAAGTTCCTAACACACAACAGGCACGCCACGAGCAAAATGCATTTCTAATCATATTCCTCGGTCACAAGAATGTCGTGAGGCTGCTTCAATTCACAACAAATTCAGTATCCGGGCCAAAGAGCTGGCCGGGCTCGTTTACCAGTAAGTGGCTCAGTAACTGAAGCAATCCCCTAACTGTTTGCAAATCAATTTGGTCATCGTGAAGCCAGATGATTATTCCATTCCGGATGCATTCAGCACAGTTCTCTGTCCCACACCAGTCAATTGACATTTCTGTGACTGAACTGCATTTGTTACCAACCAGCCCAACCACATCCTGGAGCCAGGAGCCCTGCTCAGTCCTCAAACGGCTCTGCTGGAAAACTGGCAGAGTCGTCGGCCATTGAGTCCCAGGCCGGATAATTTCTGGAAGACGACACTGGTCACTCTCCAGGCCAGCGCCCGCAGGGCAGAGGCGGCCACGCCGTCGTGAGGGCTGAGGCAGTTCAGCTCTCCCACAACTACCTGTTCACAAAGAGCAAAAGGCATCAAGCTTATTTTGAGAAAATGGTCTTTAAGAGCCACTCTGGGAGGACCTGCTCAGATGTTAGGGCCCCCTCCGAGAGAGCCGCCCACTCCCCAGCAGAGCACACCTGCCTCCGTGTCGCGGTTGACAGGTGGACTAGAGGGCAACAACTAAACACAACTAACCTAGGAACAATATAACAACTAACCCGGCCAGGCTGCGGGTCAGGCCTGCAGCCTGGGCCATCAGGAAATCGGTGGCCCAAGGAGGCCCAGTGTGGTCACTCCAATCAATTTTCTGGGCCACCAGCTGGGCTCTCCGCACGCTGCTAAAGCCCCTGTCCCCTGAAGCCCAGGGTCACAGGCAGTGGACGCGGGGTCAGCCCCACAGGAAGGTCCAGCTCCCCCTGGGCCTCCCCGGGCCCTCAAGCCCCCATCTTGCCATGCCCAGCTCTCCCAGCTGGAGCGGGAGTCACCCACCGCCCCCTACAAGGAGGTGACTGCACCCACTCTTCCGGTATGTGCGCTGCGACCCACTCTCCCTCCCGGCCTGTGCTCGCTGGCGGTGGCCCAGCCACTGAGGGGCCCAAGTGAAAGGGTTAATTCACTGTGGGAAGTGCACAGGGGCGCCAGCAGGTGCTGGCGGAAGGGGCACAGCACCCGCAGAGCCTCATCTCCACAGGGTGTGCTGCTCACAGGTGGCCAGAACCACAGGAGAGGAGAAAATGCTGCCCGGCCGACCCGCCAGCCTGAGCAGAGGCGCCCCTCAGCCCCACCCCGCCAGCCTTCGGGGAGGCCGGTGATGGAGACGGATGGGAGCGGCCCTGCAGAGGGTGAAATCGGGTTTGCTCGGCAGCTGAGGAGAGCAGGGCCCGACAGGCCTGCCAGGATCCTCGCAGAGGCAGCGAGCGGACGGAGAGGTGCTGCAAGGCCAGGGCAGGTGGGCAGGCGGGGCACAAGGGAAAGGCCCAAAGGACGAGGCCCCGGCCACACAAGAGCCAGGTCTGACTGTGTGGACGCCTGCGTAGGCCTCAGCAAGAAAAATAGGTGGTGTGCCTCTGCAGGACCCCTGTGCGGCCCGTCCACAGGCTCCTGGACTCCGGTCAGTATCCGCTCCTGCTGCCACAGCCTGCACAGCCGTGTGGTCACCTGGCAAGGACAGGATGCTGAGGAAAACTTGTTTCTCGAGTCAAGTGGTAAACACAACTTCAGAGCATGAAACCATAGGGTCTTCTCTCATGGGGGTAGGGGGCCTCTGTAGCAAGCTCCTGCCTCCAGAGGCCACCGTCCACACAGGAACGTCCAGGCAGACACCCCCGTCTCCCTGACAGGATGGGCAAGGCAGACACGCGGGGCCTTGCTGCACGCTCTGCTGGGCCTGCAGAGACAACGGAGTTATTCTGCAAGATGGCTGGGCGGTCCACAGTGGGCTGCTGTCCCACAGGGGAACTCAGGCAGCAGCCCTCAGCCCAGCCGCACCTCCCCCAGGCCCTGTCTGCAGCAGGGCGGACAGGCAGGCAAGTGGGGTCAGTGGCACAAGGGGGGAGCACCTGTCCTCTCAAAATCTGGCTCAGTCAAGAAACGAAGAAAGGTCAGCCCAGGAGGGCAAGCTCAGGGCTGTCTGACTAAAGAGAAGGGACCACAGGGCAGAGGATGCAGCCAGCTGGGGTACCCATCCGTACCAAAGCAGCGTCCACCATCAGCACGGGGGCCGAGGCCTGTGTGCCAGCCCGTCTCTCCCCACACTGCTCAGCCTCCAGCGCCAGCCCCACCCACCCAAGCAGACACACTCACCCTCTCCCGACTCCTGGCTGCTGCTGGGGGCCCTGACCCTCTACCAAGCCCTCGGGTACATCAGACCTGATGGCAAGCTCCACGGGGCTGTGTTAAGCACAGGACAAGAGGGGGTGTGGTGGGCACTGACGCACTCAGCAAGCATCAGGGACCCCTGGCCCTGGCTGCTCGCTGTTCTGGGTGCCAGAGGGGATGGACTCCCAACCTTGCCTGCAAAGCCCAGGACTTTTACAGGAGGGTGTGGACACAGAGCAAGGAGGGCTCGGGGGAAAACTACCAGTGGCCTGAGGGACCTGCCAGGCGGCCATCTGAGGTCAGGCTGTGATGCAGTGCAACCCTGGAGGGCCACATTCCCTGGCTGAAGCCACACTTGAAGGTGTCTTACAATAAAGTTCAGACAGACTATGGGGTGAATTACCAAAAGGTCATGGAGAGTTAAGGTAAGTCACAGAACGCCCCTGTTGTGACAGCAGTCCTCTGGGGCAAGCAACTGCTGGAACTGTGAAGCCCCAAACTGTGCCACACAGGGGCCCCCAGGGCCTCCTGGCCTGCAGCCACCCAGTTGGGGGCAGAGGGTGTAGGACTTAGGGAGCAAGCCCTGAGCTCTCTCCTGCACCCTACAGGCGGCTAAGGGAACAGAGCTGAGGAACACTCCAGTGTGACCAGGGGGCATCTGGGACCAAGAAGCAACTCCTGCATGTGAACAGGACACCCAGGAAAGGAGCGTGGGGACCCCATACCCTTGGGCCAACAGGCAGGACTTAGAGCAAGCCACCTCTCCCACTGTGGAAAACGGGACTCCGTTTCTCCAAACCCAAGCTTGCACAGGCATGTCCTAACTCTACCGCTGCACTAGGAGCTTCTGAAAGGAGCTCCTGAAAGGGGCCTGCTGGGCCCGCAGCAGCCAGCCAGGCGCACGCCTCCGAGCCCCGCTTGGGGACAGCAGGCGGTGGGATCCGGGGAGGCTGCAGGGCACCTTGCCTCAACACGCAGAGTGGAAGGGACACATGTGCTGGGTTGGCAAGGTGTGATCCCCCTCATTTCTCTGGCTTTTTATGAGACACTAAATTAAAAATGGTTTAAACATAAAACCTGTTATATTTATAGCAAAAAAATATGGAAAGATAATAAAATTAGCCAAGCATACCAAACATCCTTGGCTCTCCAATACAAACAGACAAGGAATAGTGGAAATTGTTGAGGTGAAAGGACTTTAAACCAATTTAAAATTCAAAGTTCCATTTCCCCCTCCCTGCCGAGCACCCCGGGGACACCGGGCAGGCCAAGGGCAGCGCTGTGGCACCTCCCACAACAGCTCGCACACACGCTTGCAGGCCGGGGGCCCCAGGCGTGCACCCAGGGTGCCCGCGGAGCAGCCCACACTCCCCCCTCCGCAGGGCCCCCCTCTGCCCTGTGAGTCCCACCCCGGAGCCCCTGCCTCCACCCTGGCTCCCAGAGCTGCCGGCACAGGACGACTGGGAAGCACAACACCTTGGGTCTCTCTAGTCAAGAAACAGTCTGCTCCTGCGGAAATGGTAACTGGAGTCCCAACGTCCTCAGGGGCCTCAGGGGTCTGACCGTGCACACCTGAGACCCCACCTGGAACGAGTGGCTTTGACGACAGGCGAGTTAGGTGCCTTAACAGCAGCTGCGAAGGGACGTGCGCACATTAACCCGCGCTGGCATTCCCGCCTCCTGACTCAGCACAGACCTCTTCTCCAGGCTCTGTGCTGCCAGGAGAACCACTTAGGAGAAGGGCAAGTCCATTTGCATTCCCCTCAAGATTCTGACCTCTGGGAGAGCTCTTTCTCTAGGTCCATCTTACCTGCTTTCTGTTTCTTTTGTTTTAAAATTAACAGATATTTTTTAGAGCAGTTTTTGGTTTATAGAAAACTGAGCAGAAATTACAGACCCCACATATCCCCCGCCCAGTTTCCCCTGTTCTGACCACCTGCAGCAGTATCGGTTCATTTGTTACAACTGAGGACCCAATATTGATATGTTACTAACGAAGCCCTGTTTACATCAGGACTTGTCAACATGTCGGTTCTGGGACTCCGTACATTTTTACTGCACATTCCACAGGTTTTGACGTCCATACAATGTCATACAACAGCCACTGCTGTCACACACGGTAACCCTCTGTGATGTGCTATTGACGTTGTATCTACAAAGTCTTTGTTGCCAAGCTGAAGGTCAGCTGAACTCGCTGTTTCCTTCTCGGACTCTTACAGTTGTGCATTTTACACTTAGGTCTATGACCCATCAGAGCTCATTTGCGGGACGGGAATGCGGCCTGTGCCTAGACTCTTTCCCTTCAGCACGTGGCGCTGAGCGGTCCCGGCCCCTTGCTGAGAGACAGACTCTTGCCTCCAGGCGCTCCCTTTGTCCCTTTGCTGAAGATCAGCTGCCTGCATTTCCGCGGCTCTGTCTGGGCTGTCTTCCGTTCCATGGACCTGGCTGTCTGCTCCTTCCCCTGTACTGCCCTGTCCTGGCTGTGTACCTTTATGGTAAGTTTTGAAGCCGGGCAGTCAGTCTTCCCGCTTTGCTCTCCTTCAGTATCGTGTTGTCTGTTCTGGGTCTCTGCCTCTTCACATAAACTTTAGAATCAGCTTGTCCACAGCCACAAAATAACGCTGGGAGTTTGACTGGGATTGAATTAATCTATGAATCAGGTTAGGAAGAACGGACATGTTCACAATACTGAGTGTTCCTATCCATTAACATGGAATATCTGCATTTATTTAGATCATCTTTGGTTCATTTCATCAGTTCTGTAATTTTCCTTATATGTATCTTGTATATATTTTGTGAGATTTATGCCTGCGTATTTCTTGCTGTCCGGTTTTCTTGGTATTATTGTTGTAGGGTTTTGTTTTGTTTTGGGGGGGGGCTTTTTGGTGCTAATGGAAATGGGATTACATTTTTAAGTTTAAATCTAATCATTTATCCAATCAATTCACTGATAGACTTCTATATATTAATTAGCCCTGTATCATGCAACCCAGCTAGGACCACTTATTAGTTCTGAAAGGTTTTGGTTGACTCTCTGGGTCTTTTTATACAGGCAACCATGTCATCTGCAAACAAAATTTTATTTCTCCTCTCCTATTGTATACATTTCATTTCCTTTTCTTGTCTTATTGCATTAGCTAGGACTTCCAGCACAGCGTTAAACTGGACATCCTTGACTTGTTCCTAATCTTGGTGGAAAAGCATCTAGTTTCTTACTTGGATGGAAGATGCAAATATTTTATAAAAAGAAATAAATTATTTGCCTCAAGAAAAAGAAAAACCTCATTTAAACAGTAGCAGTCACCACAGAGCCCAGTGAGTTCGGCAGCTGATGTCTCAGGGAGGTCCCAGCCTCTCTCCTGAAGGACTGTTCTTGGGCCGAGAGTCCTTCTGCAGCCAGGCAGCCAGCAGGCACCACTGTGCCCCAGGAAGCATCCTAAGGCTGCCCACATTCTCCTGCACAGAAATCAGGGAAAGGCGACGGGAGCCCAGTGGCCCCCTCCTCCCACCTCTTCCCTCCTTGCCGCAACCACCTACAAAAGAGCACCTGGAAGGAAAACCAGCTGTGCTACTGAGAAGCCCATGTCCTCCTTCAGCCACTCCACCCCCACCTCCACCACAACTTGTGACAAAAGGGGCCCTTTGCCTAAGATATGAACAACACCTTCCCAAGAAAAGACAAAACTAGGAGGTTCTTCCCAGGTGTCTAACTACTGGTGTCCTTGAATTTCAAATGGAAATGCCTTCTGGACTCAAATCAGGAATCAACAGGACAGCACACAGAGCGGGAGACCAGCTACAGAAGGTGGCAGAGCAGAGGCAGCACACACCCCTGCACCCGCCCTCACACCAAGGCACTCCAAGCATCAGTTGCACCCCGAGGAGCATCTGGTGCTGCAGCCCTGCGCGCCCCTCGGAGATGGGCCGGGTTCCCCCTCCTCCCGACTGCACATCTGCTTCATGCACTTCAACCAGAAGGGTGCCTCACAACAGACCCACCGCAGAAGCAGGGGTGAGAATCCAACCATCTTCTACTTAACAGACACTGGAGAGATTTGCAGAGACATTGCAAAAAACAATGGCTTTCTCACTAAATCTTGTTTAGATATGTTTTTTATGAATATTTCATATATTAAGAGGTAATGAGTTGTTTTTAGTGAAATTACAATAGAAATATAATTGTAAATAATTTTTAAATTTGTTTTAACTTTATAAAAAGGTTAATATAGATCCTTACAAATAAAAGCTCTTTTTGTTTTTGTTAATTGTTTATGTGAGGGAGTCCCGAGGCTAACAAGTCAGAGCAGTGCTGGAGCACGAAGATGCGTCACAAGTGTACCTGGCAAGGAGTCCAGCCTCTGGCAGACATGAGGCTGAAGTACACCGCCCAGGAGCGCCTAACAACACGCACGGGGCCATTGTAAACACAGGCGAAAAGGTGAAAAAAATGCATTTAGCAGAGTCCTAAAGCCGAATCTCTGGAGATGAGTCCCAAGAATCCGCATTTCCAGGGTATTTCCCTCCACATAACTCTTAAGCCACCAACAGGGCACCTATGGAACCTGGCACTTGGGAAGCACGGCCAGTATTGGACCACACATCAGCCCTTTAAGGTCCTCTAACTGACCCACTGCTCTTTTACCTTCCCAGACAGGAGGAGGCTCCTCTGGGGCAGTGGTCATGCTCCTGACCGCACCGGAACGGCCAGCCCCGCACAAGGTGCTTGCTGACGGACAGAACAATGCTGCCCAGTCAATGCTGCCCAGTCCTTCCTCCCTAGCCTGCTAGTGCTTCTCTGCCTCAGTACTGAAAAAAAGTCAGGAAGAGGGGTCTCATGACCCTAAGGGGCAAGCCATGACTAACCAAGCATGGAAAGCATTGCCCAGTGGGAGGTGATGTGGCAAGAGCACAGGTCTAGGGGACAGACCCGCCTGAGTTCATAACCAGACTCCAACGTGAAACAAGCTCTCGGCTTCGGGGAGACTCGTGTAAGACCGGGGGCGTAGTGTCTAGCATGCAGGCTGTGCAAGGATCAAGGATGATGATATGCGTAGTTCCTGGTATCCATCGGTGCTTAATAAATATGTTTCCTTATTCCTACTGTCTTACATAGTTTTTAACAAGACCTAGAGAGGCACACCCTGGACCTCAGAGGCACAACCCAACCAGCATGCTCACGATGCCCTACAGAGGCCACTACCTTCAAGCAAGCACACCTGAGCTAAGTGAGCTGACAGACGCCGTGGCCTCTCCGTGTGAGCGCAGCCAAGAGACCCGTGCCTGCTCTGCCACCTCCTCTCCGTCCCATCTCCCCACACCTCCTCGGGGCTGGGTTACCAGGCTGAGGCACGGATGACCGACTGCTTCAGTGCTTTGCCAAACAAGGCAGGAAAGTGTACTGAGGTTGCCTTATGACATTAGAGAACTGCTATTGCACGTCAAGAATCAATATGTATGTTTTCCCAGGCTTGTTCCTTAAAATGAGCCAGCAGCGGCTGGGCTTCAGAGCTGAGTAGGAAGTTATTTGGCTCAGGGCTTATAAAGTTTACACAGAATTTTCAGGAACCTCGAGGGACATGCCAGTAAGAGGCCTGGGCTCTTCCACCTAGAGGGCAGCCCCGAGCAGGAGCACCGGGGCCACAAGGCTGCAGCCCCCAAGGCCTCAGGCCCACCAGACAGCCGGTCACAGAGGCCTGAGCGCTCTGGCTGCAGGAGCGGCTGTGTCTGTGAGAATCCCTCTCCGCAGAGAGAGCAACAGCAGCAGCTTCCAGGCACCAGAAGATTCAGAGACGGGCCCAAGGAGTCTTCCACCGCCTCGCCTCCTTCACCTGGCAGTCCTATCCGCTTCCACTTTGCTCTGATGTTTGAGGAGACCGAGATTCGAATGCCACCTCTTGGGGGGGACATCAAGGTTTTGTCTGCTTCCCAAGGATGGAGGTGGCCCGGGCACCCTCTTCAACCTAAATGGCCCTCCATGCTCTATTTTCTTTTTCGGCATGCTGAGGGCAGGTGTTCTCTTTTCTCTCATAAAAATGCCACAAAGTAGGCGGAGGGTTTCACATGACTACATACGGCCTTTTCCTTTCCTTTTTGCAACTTGTATAAATCCTCTCTTGCCCCGCCCAGCTGCAGAAACCACAGCAACGTGTCTCACCGGTACCGTATCTTCCCCAGGCAAAGGAGGAATTGTGGCATGGCGACACCTAGAAACCCCGGGCAGGAATGCCGTGCTTCTACCGTGGTCTCCGGTCGCCTCTGACGTGCCACACAGGCCCCCACACAGGCTGGCCCCTGGCCCTGCAGCCTCAAGCGGGATCCTGCCCAGGCACAGGTCCCCAGCCCCGTGGTGCCCAGCCGCGCTCCACCAGCACCAGGGGTTTCCGCAGAGGCACCGAGTAGGGCACAAGCAGCTTCAGCGCGTAACAGCCGTGAGAGCAGCTCTTGTCACTGACGCTCCTACATGGCTACTGGGCCGTGACCACACAAGAGGTCGGGGTGGTGTGGGCGGGGGAGAGCCCAGACCAGGGCAGGCCTGCACCCCGACTCGGCGCTCTAACCACTAAGCCACGCTGCCTCCCGAAGCACCTCTATGTGACTGATGCAACCTGAGACGGGGCGGGGGGACATGACATTGTTTGGCACTTTTGAAACCACTGCTGCAGCAGCTTGAGAGAAGGCAGGGTAGTTTTTACCTGCTCACCACCAAGGGAAGCTCCCCTCGGCACTTTCCTAAGGGGCCCTGCCCCCCGCTGGGCCTGCCCCTGACCTCACCAGCCCCTGCTCTGCCGGCAGCTGACCGTCCTCCACAGCAGCTGATGGGAGGGGGCGCCCACCTCCTCCAGGACCTGCAGCTGAGGAAGGGGCCAGGTGAGATAAGCATTCAGCATGCACAGGCTGAAGAGAGATTTTATTGACAAAACTGAAGGAAAACTATACTGAGGAGTGGGGATTGGGGCACAAATAGCAACTCGTGTTTCTGGCTTGTTCAGATCAAGGCAAGGCGGAGGTGAGGAGGCCAGCGGAGACCGGCTGACAGGCCTCAGAGCCCTTTCGCTCTGTTCCCACCACTGAGATCAGCAAGCCAGGGGCCACATCGGGTGGAGGTGACGACAACATGCTACCACTTACTTAGCACCTACTATGACCTTCAAAGACACCCCAGGGACATGGAGCAAACCTCTGCTTTCAGTGAGGAACCAACACTGAGCAACTACAGACAGCAGAGCCAGCATGGGACCCAAGGACGGATATCCCACCCCTCGGGCAGCACTGCCTTCGTTCACAGCACTTCCGCAGCCTTCAGTTCTATGATGACCTGGCCACGCAGGCTCTGCAGCCTGAAACCCGGGTGGAAACGGGCGCCTCGGACTGACGCCCAGGGGGAAGCGGGCACCTCGGCCTGATACCTGGGGGGAAGCGGGCGCCTCGGCCTGAAACCCGGGTGGAAGCGGGCACCTCGGCCTGACACCCGGGGGGAAGCGGGCGCCTCGGCCTGACACCCGGGTGGAAGAGTGGCAGAAGGGCTAAGAGCCTGAGGGAGCAGAAGCGCCTACCATCTTGGGCTGGACATTTCTGTGGGCCTCCGCCCCCAACCAGGGAGCCGGCCTCTCTTCCTGCAGGCTGACATTCGGCAAGGAGGACAGACAGTGAGGTCACAAACGGGAAACCCTGCCGCAGCCTCACCACCCACGCTGAACCTGCACAGACCGGGTGAGGACTGTAGTGAGTGACGTGAGTGAGCCAAAGCTGGGTGGCTGCTCACCACACATGCAGGCTGCCCCCCAGGAGCTGCTTGGCCCCACGCACTGACCAGCGTGCCTCAGCTACAGGCTGTCACCTCTCTGAGCTGTGGTCACAGCTCCCAGTGCCCTCAGCCAGGGGTACCCCCATCACCAGCCATCCTTTCCTCTTCCAAGTTCACAGGTCTGCAGGCCAACACTTGCCAAGAAGCGGTGGCCAGGGGTCACCTCTGCCCTCGCCGATGCAGCTGACGCACCCTGGCCTTAGCCCACAGAGGTCGTGACCCCAGGAGTCTCACCTGGCCCTGGTCTCTGCACCCACCTCTGATCTCTGCAGGAACCAGCCGCTGACAAGAGACCAGAGCCCTGGGTTCATGGGAAACCGCCGAAGCAGGTGCAGCTGTCACTCACACACTGCCAGAGGCTGGGTGGGGTCAAAGGACACATCTGAGAACAGCCACAAGAAATGTGACAAGGCCTTCAAGGCTGTGACGGGAAGAGGCTTCCAGAGACGCCAACCCAAGGGTGTTCCGGTGTGGCCTAGCCAGCGAGAGGGTCTCTGGGTAGAGAGATCCAACACCTGCACCTGGGGGAGCCATGCTTCCAACACCTGTGCCCGTGCCCCGGGTAACTGGAGGCCATCCCTCCATCTGGCCACCCTTCTAGGGACACCGGGAAAGCGACTCCCTCTGAGGGCTGCTGGGCGTCCTCGCCGGCCACCCTGCACTCAGGCGAGCGCCAAGAAAGCAGAGCAGTGCAGGTGCGGCCCGGGGTCTGCGGTGACGGGAGATGACCTTGTATGTTTAGATCTCAATGTTACAAGGTCACGTCAAATATTTAAAGACTATTCAGAAAACAGACTATACCACTTAACTTTTGACTATATTCGTAGCATTTTCTGCATGTGAACTTTAAAAGCATTCATACAGTCAGATTTATCACTCTGTCTTCTCTCTGGCTTCTTAGGTTTTGTGAACTACTGAGAAAGGCCTCTCTGAGGTAAGAACAAGTTTCCATGTTCAAAGTAAAAGAGATCCGAAAGATCGGCCTTCCAGGGTGGCCTCCTCTGCCTGTGCTCCTCTGCACAGCGCAGCCCACACGGCACACCGTCACGGCTACATTCCCGCATGTTCCAAAGCCCACACCTGCCCTGAAGCACCTGGGCACCTCCATGAGCTTTGCCTGGCTTAAGACCAGACTCGCACAAGACCCCAGAGCTTGTGGGCACCCTGCCAATGCCCCTCCCAGGCCCCCACTCTTTGCCAGTCCTCAAGTGTCCCACCTGGCTCCCCACCACCCAAGCACCCCAGGAACACAGGCCTGGCCCAAACACGAAGAACGAGGCATCGGTGGCTCTCTGACCAGCCCCAGCTAGCACCTCGCACAGCCTTAAAGCGACCCTGATGACAACCCTCAGGAACTGGGGGGTGCCTCTCCCTACCCCACAGCCGAGGGCTGCCAGGTCCTGCCAAGGAGCACGCTGGCGGCAGCTGAGCCAGGAACACAGCTGCTGTCCCCCCTGCGGCTGAGCTTTCTTCCTGCCCCAGAGGCCTCAGAGGCTTGGCCAAAAGTGGGCAGTGCTGCAGACACAGGGGCTTCCAGTACTGATGAGTGAGGGGCAGAAGGGATGAATACACTCTTGGAAACTGCGTGGGATCACCCCAAAGCCGGCTGGTCGACCTCGGGTCAAGCCTCAGCCACTGTCAGAAGTAAGACCCCTGCTGACCGTATGCCCTGCCTCCAGAAGGGACACGGGTGCCATCGCCTCCATCTCACAGTGGAAGACGAGGCCCCAGCCAGGAGAGGCTCAGAAGAGAGGGATGGCCCCGGGGCCTGGTTGCAGACTGGGGGCTGAGCCCGCCAGCCAGTATCTGCATACAAAGGGGAGGGCTAGATGAACCAGGGACACACTGGCTTCCACAGTAATTTCCCTACAGCAACTGCTGCAGAACCACTCAGAAGTTGATTTCGTTCTGGGGATGAAAATTTCTAGTGCTTGAATAAAAGAGGGACTTTTATGTTTTACGCCCTTCCCATCCTTTAACAATAAAACTTATTTCAAAAAGACATGAATATGTAAATGCAATTTTAAATATGGAAATGCAAAACATGCGAGAAAACAGTCTGCGTGTGAACTATTAAGGGCGTCTCATTCGTGCTGAAAAGAAACAGCACAGGCTGGGGAAGTGGCAGGCTGAGGAACCCCAGCGGCGCTCCTGCCAGCGGAGGGGGCCTGCTCAGTCGTGGGGGCAGCGCCCGGCCCGCGGGCTCCCTGGAAGAGGGGCGGCCAGTCCCACCCTGCAGCAGGGCCCCCTGCTTGTGGGGTGGGCCGGCTTCTGCTGCCAATGTCTGTTCAGGTCTGAGGCTCCCAACCCACTGCTGGCAACCTGCATTCCTGCCACCTCTGGGCCACCTCTGCTTTCCCGCCTCTAGAGCCCAGGAATCAAATCTAGTGTCCCCGCCAGCACAGCCTCAGCCTGCCCCTGCCCGGAGCACAGGGCAGTGGGGGCCCAGGGTGACAGCTGGGTCCTTCCCCAGCCAAGCCAAGGTTAAAAGAGACCAGTGAGGACAGGACTATGCCTCCCCAAGTGGCAGAGCACGTAAACCTCACAGACCTGGAGCGCTGAGCACAGGGTAACCTGCGTCAGGGTCAGGGGACTTGCCCAGGACCAAGCTGGCACAGTCCCACCCAGAGGTCGGCCAAAGACCTCGGCCGGCAGGGCCTAGGTGGGACAGACACTCCCCACCTCCAAGTGGCAGCACCCCTCAGTGCACCCAAAACATGACACCGATGACCCACACACAACAATGCCTGCCTTCTTGCAGGAGTCCTGCTGCCGTCCCCTCAGGGAGCTCCACAGACCTTCAGGAGCCTTCCTGCAGGGCCCTGGCAGGGAAAGGAGTGACCAGGCCTCTCTCCACTTGACAGGACAGGACACTGGGTGGCTAAGTCCCTGACACTCACTGTGGACCCTGGACACCTGGGAGCTTGCCGCAAGTACAGAACCGGGTCCCACTGCAGCCCCGCTGAGCCAGGGTCCACACGAAGCACCAACACCCAATCCTTTATGCGTGGGAGCTGGAGGAGGGCCGGGCTGCGTGACCACCCCGAGGCGACCACAGAGACCCACGGCAGAGAGGAGCCGAGCACCTTTGGGAAGCTCGCACCTGGACATGAGCCTGTGAGAAGTTCTGAGCTCCCCCGTGAAGCACAGCCAACAGTCTGGCTTGTCTGAAGCCTGAGTCCTTGAATGGCACATCCCCATCCCCAGACCCTGGGCTCCTTCCCCGCCCGAGCCACGCACCTAAACCAGCCCCATCTCTAGCAACTGCGTGGGCACCACCAGGGTGACCCTGTGCCGGGCCCCTGCAGCCAGAAACCCGGCATATTCGCCAGGAGCCAAGACTGCCCTCTGCACCCCAGGACGGACTAGATTCTCTCTTAAGGATGATGGAGGCCTGGTCTCAGGGACAGAAGCCAGATGGTCACAGTCTGGAAAGTGGGAGTGACCCAAAGGGGTCTCCAGGCAGAGCTGGACAGGCCGTCGGTGCCCGCCACAGGCCTCACCCCACTGACCAGGCAGTGACCGAGGACCCAGAAGCCACAGTGCAGCGAGAGGAAGTAGAGGCTAACTCCAAGGAGGCCCCTGGACAGACCCCATGCGCCTTCAGTTCTCCCGCCACTGCCCTCAGCCTCCCTCCCCCACTCTCTCCAACAGGCCCCAAAACTGACAGCTTGGCGACAGCACTCCCACAGGGGAGGCCGCAGGACGATCTGAGGAGACGCATGAAGTGGCTTCAAGTGCCTCGGGCACCACCTCCCGTCCAAACACCAGCACTGCAGGCAGGCAGGCGCCAGCGCTCAGCAGGCCCCAAAGGCCCCGAAGGCCCCGAAGGCCCGGGGTCCCTCTGCTGAGCTGCAACCGACCGTCCAGGAGCTGCTGGGAGGCGGACAGTCTGAGAGCCCGGAGGCTGTACCCACAGAGCAGTGCCTTGCAGGGCGGGGGGCATGGGCACACACGTGCCTCACAGCCCAACCACCCCAGGGGGCCTCCCGCACAGAGGGTCTCCTAAAGTCCCCTCAGCTCAGCTGACAAGGCTGGGGTTCCACGGGCCACGGCGGGAGATGGAGACGGGCCCCGACGTCCTGCCTACCCAGGCTGCGGGCCGCCAGCCCTCCCCACCCTCCCGCAGGAGGCCCCCGGGTCGGCTCACATCGCCCACAGAGGCCACCCCCTGAGCTGGCAGCGGGGCCACACACTGCCTCCCGGCCGCACAGCCACCCCACCTGAGGGGGCAGGCGCTGTCATGACCCCCATTTGGAGATGAAGTGTAGCCCTTGCAGGGAGCCTGGCCCCACGTGGGCTTGTCATCTTCAATGTGCTTCAAGCAGCAGGTCCCGTCACCCGGAAGACACGTCTGCGCCACAGTCCAGACACGCACCGGGAGCCAGTTCTCGGTCAGCCCAGGTGCGACCTGAGAGGAGGTGGAGGGACGCCAGCAGGCTTTCCGCACCCGGGTCCTCCCGGAGGAGGGTCTCTGAGCCTCACCAGGCGCTTCACCCGCACACGCCCACAGCCTGCCAGCCTGACTGCAACGTGCGCCCGGGCAGTTCCAGGTTGGAGGGTCCGAGGGTTCTTCCTGGGCCGGACACAAGCCCTGTTGGGCAGGACCAGGGTGGCAGAAAGTGGGGCAGCATGTGGCAGCAAGCACCCACCTTCTCTGGGGGCGTTCCATCTCTGGGTCACCACATATGCTATTTTCTGGTTTTGCTTTTATTTTTCCATTTCTGGCCAGACCTAACTCAAAAGGTGCTTCCTCTAAGAAAAGCTCCCCAACCAATTTATAGCCAGAAAATGAATCTACCTCTCCCTGAACACACACAAGCTCTCAGTGCCTCCATATTAGCATGAGTCCACGTGTGCACACGTGCCTGAGCCCCGCTCAGATGGCTGGCTGCGTCCTGTGGCCCCACGCTGCCCAGTACAAGGCAGGCACTCTGTCGAGGTTTACACAGCACAGTGAGGCGTTGGAGCACTTTCAAGAGCCATGGTCTCAACCCACCCACCTGCTCAGAGCTGCACTGAGGACGCTGCACATGGCATGGGAACAAGAACCACCTTCCCAGGCACCACCTGAAGGGAACTTAGGTAAGTCACCTCTCAGTGTGAAGTGGAACGGCAATTTGCTCTCTAGTGGGACACAGTGCTAAGGGTTTCCAGCCACGAATCTGCCACTGCAGGAGGCAGAGCAGCCGCAGCAGGAGCCCGCAGGCCCTGCGGCCAGGACGGGGCATCACAAGCCAAGTGGCTCCGTGCCAGGCCTGCGGCAGGAGACCAGGTGCGCCAGCTCAACCCCCTCGGCTGCCGCACCCGCCAACTAGTCCCACCTGGACATAGAGGGCCTAAAAGGAGCCAGGAGAGAAACGGAGGCACGCGTCCATACTCCACAGGCACCCGGGCGGGGCGAGGACACAGCAACTGTCTGCCGATGCCCCGTCTGCCACATCCTGGCGGGGTGAGGACACTGGGACCCCGAGAGCCGCCATGCTGCCCCCCACCCCACCCGTTGGGGAAGAGAGGAGACATTTACTATTCACTCAGCAAACACCTGCTGGGCAGGGATTCTGTGGCAAGCACACAATGCCCAAAGCCCCTGCCTTCCGGTGGAGCTTACAAGCTAACAGTGAGAAACACAGGATTAGTTATCGACCAACTGATCAGTAAATGACTGGGTCAAATTGGTGCTCTGCAGAGCCTGGAAGCATGATGAGGAGGAAAAGAAGCTGATGGTGCAGGAAGATGGCCACGCTCACAGGGACCACCCAGCAGAGGGGCATAGATGTCCACCTGGGCCAGGAGCAGAAGCCCTCTGTCAGGGGCACATCTGGAACCCCCCAGAACAGAAACAGCAGACTCCCCCCAACTCTTGGCCCATCTCATCTGTGAAGAGGTCATGGGGTGGGGTGACTGGAGGGTGAGGGACACCAACAGACCAGGGCTTTCCTGCGAGGGACACATGGTGGGACACATGTCCCAGGCAGACCCTCCTGCCCTGTGCAGAGCAGAGCTGGCTGCAGGGACAGAGGCGGGTCAGGGGAGCAGCCAGGGGCTGCCTCACGATCAGGCAGAGGACGCGCTCACGGGCGTGGGAATGGCGGGCTGGCTTCGGGTTCACTGGGCACAGAGGGCCGAAACAATCTCCTGGGACTGAAACAGGATGTGGGGAAGGGCCAGAGCTCAAGGTGCTCGCGTCCAGAGCGAGGCGAGTCATTCACTTCACGCACCGCACGCGTGAGGCACGAAATCCTCTCTAGCGAGCCGTGCCCAGGCCCAAGTCCCAGGGCTGACTACACCACCACAGAGATGGTCCCACTCCGGCAGAGACATGGTGAACAAATATGCATGTAATGAATGCAAACTTAATAGGCAATTCAGTCTAACAGAGACCCACTGCAGAGGGGAGTCAGCACAGGCCACCTGAGAAGGTAGAACTGAGCCGACACCTGAGCACAGTGCCGGCGCCAAGCGGAGACCCGAGGACGGCGCGCAGGCAGCTGGGGACCCGGCATCAGGAAACTGGAGGAGGCCGATCGGGCGGAGGCAGCAGCACAGGGAGGCTGAGGCGGGGTGGGCTGTGGAGGCCGTGGGCCGGGGCCCAGGACCTTTGCAGACCCAGCTGAGGGGTCTGCACTTCCTCCGGAAGTCACAAGCGCGTCCAGGGCGGGGGCAGTACCATTCAATTTACAATTGAACCCAATTCCCACAGACAGCTTTGTGGAAGTAGATGGGAGAGGGGGGAAGCACGGCAAACCGGAACCGGAACACAGATTCCTGCCACCGGAAGGGGAGGCGGCGCGTGACGGGCGAGAGGTGCGGACTCCTGAGCACACAGGGGGCAGAGCAGAGGGGGCTCGCTTCCAGCCCAGGCGCGGACGGGGTGCCGGGGACGGGGCACGCACACGGGTCTGCAGCAACAAAGTAGATGGCTGGGGCAGCGGCGTTCAGCTGGAGTTCGCGGTCTCTGTCTGACTCTTCATTCATGAAATACTCTAAGCCAGGGCCAGGCCTGTGCCAGATGGAACCGGGAATGTGCAGACTGGACCTCCAGCTGAGAGGGACAAGGGCACGGGTGCTGTGGTGCGGGGGCGGCCCCTCCAGGGAAGACACGGGTGCTGCTACAGGTCTGGAGGCTGCCGGCTCATTCTCTGGGGGGGGCTGTTGCTCCAGGTGGCCTCTCCCTCCAGGGGCCTCTCCCTCTGATGACCTCCCCCTCCAGGGCCACCAGGACTGCAAGGAGACAGTCCACTTGACACCTTCTGCCAAAACCCATCCCCACTGAGTGGCACCAAGGGCTGAAAGGACGGGCAGCACCCTGGCCGGCAGCATGGACAGCCCCCAGGGCCACCCCCGCAAGGTGGTAAATGTCAGGACGAGCATGACACCTGCGGGGGGACTCGCAGCTGTAGGAGTCTGTCCTAGTCAGGCCAGACACAGATCGCTGAGTCCCTGGGAGCCCACGGATGCTAGCACTGTGGACGGTGGATGGGGCGGTGACGAGGCGTGGAGTCCACAGACCCTGCTCCAGCTCCGGCCGTGCCGCCTCCAGGAGGAATCTGCACACTGGCAGCTCCAGCCTGCATCTCCTCCGCCCTGCCCCAGCTCTCCCTGGCTGGCTAACGGGCTTCCCAATACCGTCAGGCCCAAAACTGCGCTCCGGCCTCTCCTTCCTGCTCCTCCGCCCCGCGCTCCATCGCCCAACAAGCGGGCGCACCATCTCACCTGCTCTTGCTGGCCTCCCGGGGGCCTTTCTCTTCCCCACCGCCTCTGCCGTTCCCATGCACCACCAAGCCCAGCCCTCCTGGCCTTCTCTGGCCACACACGGGACACACACATCTCACCCCGACAAGCCCATGGAGAGCTCACCACTGCCATGCCCTCACCTGCCCCAGAAGTCACACTTTGCTGAGAAGCTCAGAACATGGTGACGATGACACAGGAGAGAATGATGGGCGGCTGACACTGTGCGGAGGCTATTTCACTGACCCCACGGCCCTGTCACCGCCTGGACAAGCGAGGCAGAGAAGGGCCGTGGGAACTGGACAAGGACGTGCAGCCACACAGCCTCCCTGCCCTCACGGCAGGCGCACCGAGAGCCAGCCTGGGCGTCGTGAATCTTCTGCACCGTCACGGCCTCGCTGGCCCCTGGACAGCTTGAGAGCACTCTAACTCACACAGACACGGGGTGACAAGGCCTCATCACACATACACCGGAATGGTCTGAGAGGACAGCTAAACGCTCTGGACGAACAGCAGGAAAAGAGCCACATTAAAAATTATGACTGTTAAGCTGAACTCAGCTCAGCCCTGGGAGGCGACAGAGAAGCCCATCCACTGGCAATGCCTGGGCTGGTCCTAGTGGCCACGGCAGACGCATTCACAGAGCACCTGTGGCCACAATCAGTCGCTGGCTTCTCACTTACTTCTACAGTGGCTTCTCCCTGAAACCCACGTCAAGAAGAGGGCCGGGAGCTTCACAGAGAGGGCTCATGGACTGGGTCCACCGCAGCAGAGGAACCAGTGACAAAGGGACCCTCTGCAGCCATGTCAGGCGCTTCACAGGGACGTGCACTCTGTCCTCCACTGAGCCTGGCAGAGATCTGCGGACAGGCAGACCAGGGCTCCAGGGGTTTCTACTGCTCCCTGGCTGTTAACCTGGGGCTGGGCTCCTCCACTGACCAGTGGAGGGAAATGGCAGCACCCACCTGGCAGCCTGAGGGCGAGGAAGGCGGTCTGGAGCCTGGGCCACAGTTGCTCCACGACCACCATGGCTCTCACCAGTGCCACTGCCCCCACGGCCCATGCTTATGGCGGACACTGAATCCCAGCACCCCGACAGGTTCACACCAGGATCCACGGTGCCACAGATGGGAACCAGCACAGGCCCAGCCCGGCCCATGCAGCCCTGTGCAGAAAGGGAGGCGCCCCCACCACCCCACAAGCTGCCAGCCGGAACTCTGCCCCAACCCGGAGCATGAATCCCACCACACCCGCATATCCTGAAGGCCAGGCCCGCCCTCACCCTTCCACGTCATTCACACAGCAGGCACCAGCCCTGCTCTGACACAGCAGGTGTGCTAAGAACTTAACACGCGTGACACTAGCAACTAAGTCCCTCCCCACCTGCCAGAGGAGGAGGCAGCCCCTCCCTGAATGCACAGGGCTCTGAACGTTGGCAACTGAAAGCCCAGCCCAGACAGGGAAGCGCAGGCCCACCATGAGCTTCGGTCCGCAGGCATGACAGTAAGGAAGGCGAGAGTCGCAGTCACACATAGGGCGGAAGGCTAAACCAGGAGTCAGGAGCCAGAGCGAGGTGTGGGAGTACTGGCAGGTGGCCTGGCACCATCTCATCCCCAGTGGAGCGGGCAATGGCCTTCCCACCCAGCTTCCGCGCTGCCCTCGCTATGGCCAGTCGGCATCAGACCCCTTACCTGCTCTTGCGCTCAGCCCGCAGCAGCAAGGGCCACTCTGCCCTGACAGAAGCGGGCGGTCGCCAGGGGAGAGGCTGAAGAGCCCCAGGCCAAGGCAGCGACTGCGAGGCCTCAGCAAAGGGGACGTGCTTGGAGGACAAAGGCCACAGGAGTCCCTCTCAGGCCCGGGCTCTGCCTGGGTGAGAAGCGCCGCCAGGGCGTGGCCCGGGCCCCCTGTGCTCACCGCTGCCAAGGTGCCTCTTCCCACGTGAGCTGAACTTCTACTCGGCTGCCTGCACAGAGGTGTGGAAATGAGCCAGTTGCTCCAACCTCACGAGGCATCCTGGCCCTCCACACGGAGCACCATGACGAATGGCAGTGTCGCCTGGCTGCCTCCAGGGACTGCAGCGCCCGACCCCAGAGCATGAAGGATGCTGGGCACATAGCGCCTGCCGTCCCGGCCAGTGCAGGCCTCCCAGGCACAGCATGCCTTCCAGCGCCCCACAGGGCTCGTACACCAGAGTCTGTGACGGTGCGTGAGGCAGAACTGCCCGGCAGCTCCTCATTGTCTGAGGCCTCAAGAACTTCGGGCTCTCTGAGCTGTGCTCCCATGTGAGACAGAGTGCAGGCAGGCAGTGGGCCTGGTGCCTGGGCACAGGAGCGCACCACTCCGTCACACCAGTCTGTCTCCACGGACGTCTGTGTACCACCTGACACCAACATGCCCAGGCCCCAAGGCAGGTGCTGGCACACGTCACACCACCTCCCAAGGTCTGTCCTGCTGACGAGGGGAAGCACAGAGCTCTTCCGTGGGATGCCCGAGACTCACCTGGCCCCAGGAGGTTGCATCGGCTCTCAGGGGGAAACCATGGGTCCTGAGAAGGGGCCCATGCAGACCACCTGCACTCTGGGGATGGCTGCTCCTTGAGGTAGCGTCCCTGCCCAAGCCACCCCCAGGAAGAAAGAGATGGAGGCTGAGCCCACACGACACCAGCGCAGGCGCAGCGAGGGGCCTGGACGTCGGAGCCGCTCCTCGCCGTGGCTCTCAGACACAAAGGCTGACCTTCCTGCTGCTGGTCAAAGCAAGTACTTTTAGAAAATACCTCACACGTTAGCAGGAAGAAAACGAAGACAAGTTCCCTTTCTCCTCATAGTTCATTCTATTTCAAATTCAAAGTAAAACGAAGAAGATTGCCTGGAAAAATGGTAAAGCTTTAATTTCAAATCAGTCTCAAAGCCCCTTTCATCTTAGAGTAGCTTTGAAAGCAAAAGGCGATCTTCATCATTTGAGGTCTTGAAACTAAACTGATGTGATTATGTCTAACATAACCAGATACTTCTCAAAGTCAATTTTCAAAGTGACAGCAACCCCAAAATGAGAAAACCTTCCTCTGGCTACCACTAAATTATTAAAGGCGCAGCCCCACCGAGAACGAGGCTGCAGCGGGCCATTAGTGGTGAACAGGCTGACCGGCTGGGACAGTGTTGTGGACGTCTCCGCCTGTACCAGGGCCCTCTGCCCACGGGAGGGCCCAGCCTTCCTCCACAGCCCCGACTCCCCAAGTGCTCTGAGCAGGAGCGGAGCCACAGCTCATCATGGGGATGCTTCTCCAGTGCTAAGTGGTCTGGGGCAGGCACACAACCCCATTTCGGCCACTGAGGCTGGAGGGTGCATCTGCTGGCAGTGGGGGTCCTAGGAAGGTTTCCTGGTTCCAAAAAGGAGACCCAAGAAAAAGGCAGGTGGATGTGACCCCCAGAACCTGGGAAGCCACCCTGCCTGGGCACTGGAGAGCATCAGGAAACAGTCTGGATAAAATTGGGGTGGTTCCATAGGAAGTAAGTACCGGGCTTGGTCCCCATTTCTGGCACGGAGCTCTTAACGCCCTTGGGATTTTGAGGTAGCAGGAGCATCGTTTCTTATTGCTGACAAGCCCCTTTCAACCGCACTGGAGCCTGTGCTGATGGGGTGCTCTGGGCGCCCACGACAGCCTCAAGATGGGGACTGGGCGCTAGAGGAGTGTACCACACGACTCGGGGGTCAGACTTCCAGGGACGGGGAGGCGGGTGGGGGCTGAGTCCATCACCAACAGCAGGGACCTAACCCAGCACGGCAACTCCACAAAAACCCATCAGCAACAGGGCCCAGACAGCTCCCAAGTTGGTAGACCTCAACACCAAGGTGCCCGAGGGCAGTGCCCGGAGAGTTCATGGCAGTTTGTGCCCCCACACATCTGCCACCTGCTGTTCTGAGTCGCACCCTTTGTAGTAAGTAAGTGTAAACAGAGTTCTTTCCAGAGTTCTGAGAATCATTCTAGTGAATTATAGAACCTGAGGGGGGATTGAGGGAGCCCCTGAATTTGTAATCAGCCGGGCAGGAGTGCAAGAACCTCGGACCCCATACCACAGCTGGTGTCTGAAGTGCAGACGGACAGTCTTCTGAGACCGAGCCCATCTGGGGGGTCTGCTGTCTCTGGCTGGGGGGGGCGGTCAGCCAGTAGGAGAAGTGGGGTCGGAAAACACACCATGTACCTGGCGGTCGGAGGACAAAGCCTAGCTCTCGGCCCTGGAAGGAGGCACCCAGCGGGCCCCGACCCCTGGGCTTCCTGCCTGCCAGGGAGGAAACAGACTTCCTCAGCACAGAAGCCACAGGGCACGATTCTCCCGTTCTGTGCGGCCTGAGGCTCCCATCTGTTCTGAGTTCACTGTCCACACAGACGCATTTACCCCGAGGTCTGGATCTGCACGCCATCAAAGGACCCCCGGGAGCCCGCGCACAGAACAGGCGGGAACGCTCCTCGCTTCTCATTCCCCCCCTGGGCAGACCCCAGGAAGCCAGCGGTGAGCCGGCACGTGGTTGGGATGATGGCATCTTGCTGCCTCCACTGAGTCTCACGGCCCCGGGGCAGGGACACGCCCTGCAGGCCCAGCTCCCACTCGCAGGGGCTCAGGCCACCAGAGCCAAGCCCGGGGCACCCCCTCACTGGCCCCAGCTTTCCCAGGCAGGTGCACCCCTGCGAGCCCGCGGGCTGTGAGGCCTACCTGCTGGTGATGGAGCTGTTCCTGTCCTTCAGGGCAAGTTCCCGCTGCTGCAGCTCGACGATGAACCTGGAAAGGTCTTCCGGGGCCCTGTGGGACCAAGCACACACCCACTCAGCAGCAGTCGCTCCCTGGAGGGGAGCTGGGCCAGCACACGAGGTGACCACCAGAAGCCATGCCAGCCGCTGATGAGCCGGAGCCACGCGACGTCCCGTGGCCGGTTCCCAGGGCAGCGTGTGCGGCGCAGCACACGCCGCGACCTAGGCTCAAACCATGGCCCACCACGAGCCACCCAAGGTCGTCAGTTAATTTTTATAAGCTGTGATTTTATTTGCAGGGTCAGTACACAGCAAAGTGTCACTACGCAGAGAAAATGAGAACACAGTGGTAAAGCTCCTCCACTGCACAAACCCAGGGCACGACCTCCGTCACTCGAGGACAGGGGTTCCCTGAGCAACACGGCCGGAGCACGGCCACGCCAGTGTGCCCAGAGAAGGGTGCTACTCCGAGCCCTCTGCAGAGGCCCAGCTGTTTGCCCCGCCAACAGCCTAGGAGGGTGCCCCACCACCTCAGTGCAGAGCGGGCAGCTGAGACCCGGCTCCTGCCATCTGCGCTGCTGCGCAAACTTCGGATTCATTTTATAGAAGACGGCGTATGCAAGGTACCATTTAAACCAGCAGGTTGCAAGTGACGTGAAAAATATTCTTAAATGTTAATGTATTTGGTTCTTTTTAACAACAGCAACAAATATACATTATGTATGTACACACACACACACACACACATAAGCAGAAAATAAGGTTAAGTGCAGATTAACCAGACTAACAACCTGTCTGTGGAGATAAGAATTGGGAAAAAACAAGTTTCTTGTTTAGAAAAAGCAGGAGTTACATCTCAACCTCACTCACATTCCTGGTATTTTTCATTCTTCAAATTTTCTATAATTTCATTGTGAGAACTTTCTTCAAGATTTTTTAACCTGTACTTCCTAGCTGTGGAGACGGGACACAGTGAGCAGCTCTCACAAGGTGAGCCGGTCCCCAGCCTGGCTCTGTGGGCTGCTCCTGACAGGGGCCACAGGGGGACCGCCGTGAGGACGGCCTGGGGCCAAAGGACTTGCTCCTGCACCATGACTGTTCACCCAGGCCAAGCATGGGAAGCTCTGCTCGGCCTCCAGGCTTGGAGATGAAGGTGGGGGGCCCCTGGGGCCGGCCAGCACTGTGCGTGGAGACGGAGAGGCAGGCATGGGTGAAGCGTGTGGGGCCCTGAGTCAGCCTGTGCCTTCTCCACCCATGCTCTCTGAGCCGTTGGGTGGTGAGCACAGGGAGGGTGACACAGGCCATCCTTCAAGGCAAGGGCAGGGCGCCCGAGGCTTTCACACCATCATTGCTCAGGTCGAGGGTGGCGCTGGGGGCACTGGGAGGGCACAGGTGACCAGACATGGGACAAGGAGGAGGCCCACAGGAGCAGGGGGCTGATTCCTGGGCCACGAGTGGCCGTCACATGTGCGGGCCTCAGGGCACTGAGCACGGCAACAGGCACCCAGCCCTGTCCGCAGGAGCCCTGGTGAGGTGGGCACAGTCAGGTTTAGTGGCTGCACCAGCGCCCGCAGAGCTCCCCACCTCGAGGTTCAGAGGGAATGTGCCAGCGATACGCGTGCATGTGTCCAGGGCGCACCCACAGACTGCCACCGGTGGGCACCTCCAGCTCAGGGCTGACGCCAGTGGTACACTCAAAAGGCCTTTGCCTTCAAATGCACTACTTGCATTTCTTAGGATGAGAATTCATATATTACATGTAAAAGTACAAATAACTCTGTGGTGCTGCTGGGATGCCCGGTGGGAGGAGGCAGGCAACTGGCAGGAGAGGGGGCTCAGCGCAGGCCAGGGGCTCGGGACGGGGAGGAGGGCATCTGGAAGAGGAGGGCCTTAGCCAGAGGACACCCTGGATTCGGGACTCGGGCCCTGTCCCGTGGGGAAGAGCCCCTGAAGGGCTGTGGAGGAGGGAGGGTGAGCAAGCAGCTGCGGCCTTCACCACACACCAAGTCAGGGACCAGAGGCCAAAGCTCAGCCAGCTGGCAGGAAGAGTGCTTACGCTCCAGAAGCCTCCGGCCCTGCTGTGTGGTTGGAGCTACTCAGGGAGGGTTACCAAGGGCGCTCTGGGGATCAGCTAAATGCCTGTAACTAACCCGAGTCGGGCCACGCACAAACACGGCCCAGAATAGCGCCGAGCACAAAGACAGGAAGATCAATCCATCCTGAAACTCCACTTGACACACTGGAAAGGGGAAGGCCTTCACAGAGGGTCTCAGGATCCTCCAGCTCGGAGACCACAGGAAAGTGACAGTTCTGGCGGCAGACCGAGCTGTGACAGCCCCGCTGAGAACGCCGCTTCAGCTGAGAAGCCTTTTAACTCAAACTGGCGGGCTTTAAAGGGGAAAAACATCCTTCTGTTTGATCTGCAGCTGAGTTTTGAGTCACATTCAGCTGCATACAGAACAGCGGGGGCCTGGGAGAGCAGACCCTGCGGGGGTTACTTTCGATGAAAGGGCATGCTGGCCCTGGCAGCAGTCACTCTGAGGCCCCCAGCGGCGGGCCGAGGCCCTTGTGGAGCCCGGAGCACCAGGGTTAAGGAGTCTGGAACACGCAATCCAGAGGACTCCATTCTCTGAAGTGAAAGAAGTCTCAGCAACACCAAGGTAACAAACAAGAAACCCCAAGCCTCTTCAGGGAGCTCTCGTCCCAAAGAGCAAGGCCCACAAGACCCCGGCCGCAGTCCAGGGCGGGGGCTTCAGCCAGAGCCCCACAGAGGGGACGCAGCCAAGTGAGGGGGCCCCCTCCCAGAGCTCACTTCTGCAGAAAGTCTGCAGAACCAGGAATAGGAGACATTAGACAGCAAAGCTCAGTGCCCGACGCCAAGAGGACAGGCGCTCACGGGGCGACAGGAAATTACTTTATTCCTGATAAAGCGGCACAGCTCTGCAGGGAGGGGCGGCTGGGGTCGGGGGGTCCATGCCACCAAAGACTGAGTTCAGGTCCCAGGACTGGGAAAAGCAGACAGTTTTCTGGAAGACAGGAGTGGCCTCTGTGCAGCCTAGACCAGAGCCAGGCTCCAACAGGTGCCTTCTGGTGGCTCTTCCTGCTGTGCTGGCCTTGAGGCTGCTGAGTTGCAGAAGGAAGCTGACCACTGATGGTTCCTGAAGCCCAGGCTCCCAAGCCCCACTGGCTGCTAGACAGAACAGACATGACAGACATGTGCTTCTGCAATCCACTGCTCGAGAACAACACGGGCCTCCACTTCACTCCGGGACAGAGCCTGGTTCTCCCACACCTCCATGCCATCCGGGGCAACCGCGCGGAGCGCTCTGCTAGCAGGGCTCCAGCCACCTGTCCATATGGCCCCCACGTCCAAGCTACTCCCCCACCCAAAACACACCCCGAAAAAGCTGTCAGTGCACACAGCCACTGCTCCACTCCACCCGGACGTCTCCAAGCCTTTCCAGGCAGGACTTGCTAGAACGTCTCCATCGAAACCCCTCAGATCGGGTCCCACACCCGCACTCCCCCAGGGGTGCCCTCCTGGCTCTCCTCTGGCCTCGCGGCTGCACCTTCACAGCCTCCCGATCCTGAACGCCGCCTGCCTCAGGCCCTACAGCATCTCCTCTCCCCCACGGCCATGCTCACAACCATGGGATCCCACCGCTGTGAACATGACCTAACTGCACTTGCGACTGCAGCTTCCAAATGCCAGGCTGTTCCGTCTTTGGGCTCACCATCGATGCTCCAAGAAGGACCCCGACCCAACACAGCCAAACCCACACCCCGACCTTCCGCCCTCCCAAATCCTGTTCCTCCAATGTCTTCTCCATCTCGAAGGCTTGAAACCCTATTCTGCCAGCTACTCAGGCCAAAGCCTACAATCCCTAAATCCTTATCCACACCTCACGGCTAATCTATCAGCTCCATCTTCAAAGTGGCCCCAAATTCAACTACTTTGTACCAGCTCTGCCACCCTGCCATGACCCAGGCTGCCACCCCTACCCTCGGTCATTGCGACGGTCTCACCTGTCCCCTTCGTTTCAAACTTGCTCTTCAAACATGTTTGCAACACAGCAACCACGCTGATCACTTTAAAATGTACGTTATACCACATGCGTTTGCCAAAACCCCCCCAGCCCACCCCCATAATGCCAAGCGAAGCAGAGCATCGAGCAGTACCCGTGCAACCATGGCAACCTACCCTCCCCCACCCCCCTCAGAACGGCACCCACTGCTCAAGTGACCCCCCCGCCCACTCATGCTCCTCTGGGGCTCCACCCACTGCTGGAAGCGACCCCCGCCCCCTCACGCTCTCCACTCCGGGGCTCCACCCACTGCTGGAACTAACCCCCCTGCCCACTCACGCTCCACTCCGGGGCTCCACCCACTGCTGGAAGGCACTGCCCTGAGGGCCTCAGCAGTGAGCTCGAGCTCCCTCAAGGGCTCACCTCGAAAGCCACCAGGTTCTCACGTGGGTCTGCCCTACCCAACCATTTTAACACAGTGAACCAGAACCCCCAGTCCCGACGTCTCCTCCACAGAACGTGCCACCACCTCACATGCTATATGTTTACCTATTTACTTGGTTGTCATTCTGCTTCAACTAGAAGGCAAGCTCCGTAAAAGCAAGGCTTTGACTTTTGTAGTTGCTGTGCATTGATGCCTGGCTCAACGGGGGGCTTTCAACACATAGGAGCTGAGTGAATGAGAAACCTCGAGGCCTCCCCAGAACGATGACTGTCCAACTAAATTCTACCAAAGTCTGAACTCAGATCACTGGGTGACAGGTTTAGTATTACTGGTTACATCAATCACAGCTCTTCCATGTAATGGATCTGTTTAAAATAATGAGGAAAGAAAGATTCTTTTCATATATTTACATGGCAAACTCTCCAAAATGCATTCCTAAATAAAAACTCAGGAAGCAGAAGATGAGTGTACTGTGCCATCTTTTGTCTAAAAAAAACGGAAAATAAAGCAGCATGGCTGTATTGCTACTAGTATTGGTTGTATATGAGCATAAAAATTGTCTAGGAAGAAAAACACTGCACCCCTATGTTCACTGCAGAGTTATTTACAACAGCCAAGATACAGAAACAACCTAAGTCCATTGACAGATGAATGGAAAAAGATGTGGTACATGCACAATGGAATATTATTCATCCATAAAAAGGAAATCCTGCCATTTGTGACAATCTGGATGGACCTAGAGGGTATTAATGCTGTGAAATAAGCCAGGCAGAGAAAAACAAATACCGTATGATTTCACTTACCTGTGAAATCTAAAAAACAAAACAGACAAAAGAGAAATAGACCCACAAATAAAGACAATGGACTGCTGATTACCATAGGGAAGGAGGCAGTGAAAGAGGTGAAGGGGATCTGAAGAGGTCCCAACTGTAAAGCCTAATGTGTCAGACACAGGAATGGAAGTACAGCATAGAGAACAGAACCAATCCATTGTGATTTGTGGTACGGTAACTGGGTAACTACCCTTACCATAACAAGCATCTAGTAATGTCTGTGGTTATCATTATGTTGTACATCTGAACAATATGATACTGTATATCCACTTCATTCAAATAAATAAATATTAACCTATCAAAAAAATGAAAGATAAATAAGACAGAAACAGTGGCTTCCTGTTGTAAAGGATGAATCCTGGGCAGGAAACTTAATCACTATATACCTTTTTTAAAAGTTAATATTTGTACCAGGGAAATGTAATACCTACTCAGAAACTAATTTTTTAAAGCTTACCACTGTAAACATATACTGTAGAATCACATATTATACAAAAATTCTCTGAAAATATTTCATAATGAATACATAAAAATCTAACTATAACCATTTATAATAAAACAATCATATATCATTCCTAAATGTTTAGCTACATTTAACAATAAGAATAGTTTGCACTATAAGTGGGTCAAAAATATATTAGTAAAAGGTATCCTATCTAAAATAATCAAAACCAGTAACCAATTCCAAAAATTGGCTAAAGTGGGGAAGCAAATGTTTTTATATATGTATCTCAAACATTTTAACTTAAAATATTAGAAATATACAGTCATTCCCCAAGCTGCAGACTTTTTCTTCAAAAATGGATCCACTAACTTGAGTTTCATCTTATGTTTTTTGCATAAACTACCACAATCCGTGATTTTTACTTTGTTTCTTTAAAATGGACACCTGAAATCTTCCTAACTTTTACAATTTTTCTTTTTAATATTTTATAACCAGTTCACTTTATTCAGCAACAGTATTTTTGGCAATTTTCCTTTGAGATTTTCCAGAGTATTCAACTTGGCTTTAACAGAAACACTGCTTTCTTTACACATTAATTTTTCATCAGGCTCTGTAACATTTAATTAAATCGTATAATTACAATGACATGTGCACAACTGGCAGAAACAGGCACACCTCGGACTGGACCGAGACCCCCCCTGGGCGCGGGGCTCAGCGAGCAAACACTCCCGCCCTTCCACAGAGCCTGAGTGGCTGGCGTCAGGTGCAGGGTCTGGGCTTGGCAGCGGGAAGGGTGAGGGGCCAGGAGCTGGAGGGAAGGCCTGTTTTCAAGGGGATGTTCTTCACTCCAGGACACGCGCGTGGGATGGTATGCACTCTTTCAGGACAGTCTTTTCTTTATAAGTACATACCACCCGCTGTGCTGTGGAATCTGTCAAAATATCTCAGGCAAAGAATCAGGAGTGAAGCCATGAGCAGTCCCGCCTTCCGGAGACTCGCACAGACGGCCCCGTGTCCACAGAACGAGAATGGCAGAGGGTGCAGGCAGGTGATGGTTTTGTTGGCAGAAAGCAAGTTCCGCTAAGGACGAGCAGCACAAAGAGGAGACAGCAGGGAGTCGCCCTAACCCCACCCATCACCAGCGGTGCGGCCCGCCGGCCTCGGCAAGCCGCACCTTCTCACCAGCAAGATGGGTGTGAAGCAGCGGCCAACACGCCAGCTGCCCGGGCGCTGCACAGGAAGGGCCTTTGGGACGGTATCGGGTTGCCGCGCCGAGCCGCGGGCAGCCCTGCAGGATTTACGACCAGACGGCAGCTGAGCCGATCAGAGAGCCAGGTGGTAGCTATTAGCTCCCGGCAGGAATTCACCAAGAATGAGGTCAGATGAACTGACATTCCCACCCTGACTTGTACGACAGGCTGCTATGTAAATACAGGGCACGTTATGAGAAACAAGCATCCATCCATCCATCCCAGGCCCTGCTCCAGGGCAGACGTGAGGTGATTCTGAGCACACCCAGGCCCGGCTCCCAAAGGTGCCGATTCACGAACGGAGGTCAGAGCGGAGAGGCGGGCACCACGGAGAGGCAGCCCCAGCCCGCAGCCACGGCCGCCCCTCCCCGTCACTCAGAGCCTGTGCACTTGTGGGTGACACAACGAAGACAGCAGGTGTGTTCAGTGACAGTTGGAGTCCATGAGCCACACTGAGGGGAAGAAGGGGGAATGAGCCACACTGAGACAGGCTGGGGCGGGCTATGGGACAGACCACTGGGGGCCCTCCACAACCAGGCAGGACCCGCAGTGACAGGAGGTCACTCACGGGTGGCACACATGCCCACAGGTCCCTTGACAAGAAGGCCTGGGACCAGAATTCTGCCAGCAGAGAGCTCACAGCTAGAGACCAGTTTCTCTGTGGAGGGAGTTTCCACATCGTGCCAGCCTCTGTCAGGGCTGCTGGGGCCATGAGGCCCCTCCTCAGTGACTCTGGCACAACCATGGGCCAGAGGGGCAGCCGCACAAGCCACCCGGCTCGCCTGTCCAGGCACCCAAAGGCTGTGTCAGCTCTCCTGCCAGGGACCAGCACGCACTCCAGTCTGGTGAAGTCCAGCTGGTGTCCGCCAGCCGGCAACAGGCGTAACTGCTTCAGGGGAATGAATCCCAGGGGTCCCCGGAGACGCGTAAATAAAATGAAGAAACGTCAGATTTACAGTTGCTGCCTTCAGATTCTTTCTCCAACTCAGGCAGGATTAAAAGGACTTCAAAGCACCCCGGGTTCCAATTAAGCCAGTGTGACCACCCCAGGGATACTAGAATATTCCTCTGATTAACAAGAGGCGCTCTTTGAACTATTTGAGCTAAAAAAAGCTCTCAGAACCTTTCAAACAAATGCCTTAATTTTCTCTCCCCATTCCCCCACTCTCTGCAAAAGCTGATCTTTTGAATGCTTTCAACAGCCAAAAAGATGGCTGCATAATGGCCCCAAACACAACTTCAGCCAGGGGCTCAGAACAGGGACGCTAAGTAGAGGGCTGGGATGCAAGCGGACACAGCACGCTGGCTTCCAGGAGATGAGGGACCTGGCAGCCGGAGTCTACAGCTGGTTTGTCCCCACAGAGGCAAGGCCAAAGCAGCTGGGCAGCCGGGGGCTCTGAGGGGTTGCGGAAGGGCCTCCGGCTAGACTCCCACGCCCATTATTAAGCTCCAGCGGACCCCAGGGAGGAGGACCTCTAGCAGAACGAGGTCCTGACACAAAGCGCCAGCAGGCAGATCTGCTGGCCCAGGAGAACAGCCATCACCCTCCATGCCCGACCAGAGCAGGCTCCCGGGAACCAGCCCGGGGGTGTGGGAGATGAGGCCGGCCTAAGGGAGCAGGCAGCGTCCACATCTCACAGAGAAACAGCTGCAGCTCACACAGCCGAGGTGATGTGGCCAAGGCCTAAGTGCACTCAGAATACGAAGCTGCCCCGTGGTGGGCAGGTGGCACCCAGCACAAGGGAGAAGGTGGGCAAGGAGGCACATGCAGGTGTGGCTCAGCCTCGGCAGCAGGTGTGTCGGGCATGGGCATCTGAGCAGAACAGGGAAACCAAGTTGTCCCCAACCCGTCCACACCATGACTTCAGAGATGCCAGGTTACTGCTTGTCCAGGAATTAGAGAAACCTGCCAGTACAGTCAGCCCTCCCTCCCCTCCCCCGCCCCACCTGGCCTGCCTGCAAGGACCCCTCCCAGCAGGGGCAGCAGGGTGGCGCATGGACATCCAACCACAGGCAATGTAGGAGCAAAGGACTGTGCAGGCACAGCGCTCACAGAAGGGCGCCCTCCTGGGAGACGCTCTTGAACCTGCTGAGCAGCAGAGGGGAGAGGGTCTCAGAACCTCAGAACAGCACCAGGGTGCTGAAGGGGCTGGGCTGCTGTGCAGCCCTGGGTAGGCCGCTGTGCCATGCTGAGCCTCGGCTATCCATCTGTAAGTGAGAGGGAGCCACTGAGGGACAGGCTTGCACCCAATTGAGGACTGCTTCCAAAAGGTAAGAACAGTTAAGAATCTGCTCCCCTGCAGATGTGCATAACGTGGGCGGGGAGCAAGGCCCAGACCCTGAGGCATAGGCACGGGAGGCTGCGGGGCTGAGGTGGGGAGGCGGGCCACAGCTGAGCCAGAGGCCATCTAGGTACACGCCCCTAGCGGCGTACGCAGGGCAAGGACACAGTCGTATCCACTGGTGTGCACCACACGTTCACCCCAGCGTTGCGTGTAACAGGAAGAACCAGAAACAGCCTAGGTGCCCTGCAGGAGGGAGATGACACATGTCACGCACCACGTGGTCTGCCAAGGCCATCACAGAGGATGCCACGCGTGTGTGCAGGCAAGAACACTTAGGTAGCGACGCAAGGGATGGGCACGTGCTGGGCCGTGGGAACCTACAGAGATCGACATGGGCCTCAGGAGCAGCGGTCTCTCAGGGCTGCGATCCTGCAGCATCAGTTTCTCTCTAACTTATCTGTATCTCTCCGCTCTGTGAAGAATATCACTTGTGAAATAAAATGAAGAACAGAAGTTCCACAGCCACCTTGTTCCAATCTGTTGTCAAGAAAAGCAAGTGTTTAGGAACATAAACTATTATTTACATGGAAAAAATCTCTTCCCCATCCACGAGCACAGGAGTCGCCCCGTGTGCCCACAGCAGGCCTGGCTCCCCGACACTGAGCTCCGTGAACATGGAACAGTTAGTCCCAGTGTTGTTACGGGCTCAGCCACGGGCCACGGCGGTATTTACAGCCAAGGCAGGTAAGAGTTTGTGGTGGGGCTGGGCTCATGCAAAGCTTCATGAGAGAGGAGAGGTTTCAGATGAATCCTAGCGGTGGGCAGGTGTCTAAAGGACAGGGAGGCAGGCCTCCCGCCTTCAGGCCATACTGACCCTGGGCCGGGCTCTGAGTGCAGCTTCTATAGCCATGAAACAGATACGGGCTTCACAAGCAGGGCCCCCACCCCACCCCAGGGGCTTGTTCCCATGCAATCCAGCTGCACGGAGAGGCCACGGGAAGAAGAGCAGAGCCAGCCTCGGCATGCCTGAGGGCGCCACGCTGTGAGCAAAGCCAGTGTGGACCTCCCACCCCAGCCGGCATCTGACCACAACACCCGATTGTCCCCAGGGCACCTAGAGAGGCCTGCGAGGTTACCTGGCACCGTCTGGAGCCACTGAGCGGTGGCATGGCCAGCCCAGCTGCAGGCGCCTAGGGAAGCAGCACTCAGAGAGCTACAGAGGGAGAGGGCACAGAGGGCCAGGGAGGCAACTGCACGGAGCCCATCCTGGGCCTGTCTGATTCTCCTGACGCCTCCCATTGGGACGGTGGCCGCACGTGTGGCTCAGGGGGAAGTGGTGGTGGCCAAGAAGGGGGTGCTGAGAGACATGCCCGAGTGAGCAGGGCAAGAGAGAAGTCCATACGCAGCTCAGCTGGTCCTGGGGCTGCGGTCCCGTCCCCCTTGCCACTCCAGCGCCCTGGCCCCAGGCCTGGCTCCATGCTCCCCTATCCCACAGGCAGCCGTGCTGCACACGGAAGGCTGCAGGCAGGCCACACTGAATGGAAGTACTTTCTGCAGGTGCAGCTCAGCCCAAGTCAGGGCCAGACACTCCCAGGCTCCACTTCTGTCTCGAGATGGAGAAGCAGATAAAGGCTACACCACCAATTTCCGGGGCCATTTACAGCCACCCAGTGCTAGGTACTAGGTACCCTGTAAGCCCTACCCTTTTTTTTTTTTCATTGTTTTATTTATTTATTTATTTTTTTCTACCCCTTCATCAGGTCCCCACCAGCTTCATTACAGTCACTGTCCATCAGCGTAGTGAGATGCTATAGAATCAATACTTGTCTTCTCTGAGTTGTACTGCCCTCCCCGTGCCCCCCCAACATTACATCTGCTAATCGTAATGCCCCTTTTTCCCTCTTATCCCTCCCTTCCCGCCCATTTTCCCCAGTCCCTTTCCCTTTGGTAACTATTAATCCGTTCTTGGGTTCTGTGAGTCTGCTGCTGTTTTGTTCCTTCAGTATTTTTTCTTTGTTCTTATACTCCACATATAGTGAAATCATTTGATACTTGTCTTTTTCGGCTTGGCTTATTTCACTGAGCATAATACCCTCTAGCTCCATCCATGTTGTTGCAAATGGTAGGATTTGTTTTCTTCTTATGGCTGATAATATTCCATTGTGTATATGTACCACATCTTCTTTATCCATTCATCTACTGATGGACACTTAGGTTGCTTCCATATCTTGGCTATTGTAAA